>PVJO010022016.1:0-28888 GCA_004026905.1 Hystrix cristata | reverse complement strand
TCTAGAAACATGTATTGCAAGTATATTTGGAGAATATTAAGAATGTAGTTGAATCTCTTCTTCCCTTTGTTTTCATACCCTAACCTACTAATTAAGAAAAGCACTAGAGCCTTCTTTTTTATGATGATAAAGGGATAGGGTGAACATCAATCAAATTTGCTGTGTATTTATATAAAGAACTAATATTTAGTGAACTAAAATATGATGTTAGATTTAATATTTTGTTGTTTCAAGGCTCTAGTTTTATATCTCATTATGTGTAGTGAATCTAATCCATGAGACAGAAATAATGTTCTTTGATAGAATCTACTGGTATTGGAAAAATTTTGAAAATGTATTGATTTCATTTATAGATGTGGATGAATGTTCTAGGAAGCCAAATGTCTGTGGCAAAGCTGTGTGCAAGAACACTCCAGGGGACTACGAATGTGAATGCCCTAAAGGCTATGGACACAATCCCAAATCAGGGACTTGTACAGGTATGGTGTGCTAGTGTGACTGCGATGGTGGAGAGGGTAGTTTTTGAACCCTTAGTTGTTATTTCATAACACTGGTTTTGTTTGACACCAACAATCATATTTTCTAGTCTTTCACATAGCTTGGTCAACTTGGTAATCACTGTCTTCCTTCCACAGGAAAAGTATTTACAACAAATGGTCTTTAAATTTAGTGTTAGTGCACTCATTAGCCCTTTAAATTACATATCATTTGGAGAGCTCCATAAGCACATTTTAACATCACTTAAGGAATATTCAGAGACAAAAACATTCCATTCTGAAAGCAAACACAAAAGATAGATGTGAGTTTAAAACAGTTCGATTATCACACGCAAATGATAACCAAGCTCTAGAAAGCTGAGAAATATTCGTCAGTAATTTCCGCGCCTGTGATTTGGGCTCGCCCCTTGAGGGCGCTGTTCTCACCGTGAACTGCGCTGGTGTTGCCCTGGGGGACTCGGGCAGCCCCAATACGAAGAGGTGAGTTTTGATTTTTGAAAATACAAGTTATTTCATGCTTTCCTTTAAATGTTTTAAAACTTCAAAATGAACTTAACATCTTATCCAAAATGAATCAAATCAATAATTCATTGTTTAAACATATGTATGACACATAGTGTGCCTTTATAACAATTTTAATTGTAAATTCAGTGCTACTAATACATTCACACTGTTGTGCAGCCATCACCTGGCCCCAAAACTTGTTTTTATCACCCTAACCATAAACTCTGTGACCATTAAGCCGTATGGTCCCTTTCTTTAGTTTACCTAATTAGAAGTGACCCCCTAGTAACCTCTAATCTGCTTTTATGTCTCTGCGCATTTGCCTGATTCAGTGATAATTTTAGAATAGACTTTCTCCACTATATATGCTCCTCTTGAAATTTGGATGTCTTGCCTCCTCACGCACTCCTCCCATCCCCAGTACACACCATGTGTACTCTCCTACCACTCCAGACAGCAATTACTGTGGTAAACGCTAGGAATCTGTGGGTTTATCATAAGCCTACTTCACCACCTACGTTACAGTTTTATTCAATAAGTGACAGGTTTTTAAAAATTATTTACATATGACTGTATACATCTAAATTTAATCATGTATCCTACCATTTTAGTGCATTTGAGGGATCACTAACTTTGGAGATTAATTTAAAGCCTTTAATGAGAATTCATATGAGATCATGAATTTGGGGATTTTCTAAAATCACAAAGGTGGATCCAATGAAAATGTTAAGAATTTTATGTAGCCCTGAAATGGAGTTTAGCTTATGCATATTATATAAAATTTCCAAGTTTGATTTTCTCAAAATGTAGGATAGGGTTGAGGATCCTATAGACTTCACAATATGGGAGGCAATACCACACTGAGATTTAAATTAAGAAAAGATAAGAGATTAAACGTGTCCTTAAACTTATTGCCACCGTGAGTTATTACAATGAGAAGTCAGATGTTTTCAATATTGTGATTTAAGCCCCATTGCATTGATTTTCAGTTACTTAAAAGGCTTTTTCTTTCCTTCCTTTTCCCATTTTTCTTTTCCTTTCCCTTCCTTCTCTTATTTTTTCCTCTCTTCCTCTTCTTCTCTTTCCCATTTCTATCTCTCCCTCTCTCCTCTTTCTTGTTCTTCAAAGCAAAGAGTTGGAAAGTAATATCAAGGAAATTCATGTACCCAGAAATGACATTTAAGTTGAGATACTCAATCATTTTTCTTCAAATTCAAAATAAAAAGTTTAATATAATTGTTATACTACCATTGATTACTGAGTTATAAATTTGTTTTAATTATAAGTAAAAAGGTACATTTGTAACTCATTTGAAATTTCAAGTATTTAAATATGACATGATGTCATAGAATTATCTTCACTATGGATTTATTTTTATTGTCTCATTAATAAAATTGGGATACTCTTCTGCCTGTTGGAGTGAATATTTAGGAATTAGTAAGCTTTATATTCTTTATTATCCCAGATATAGATGAATGCTCTGAGAATAAATGTGCTCAGCTCTGTGTCAATTATCCTGGGAGCTATTCCTGTTATTGTGATGGGAAGAAAGGATTCAAACTTGCCCAAGATCAGAAGAGTTGTGAGGTAAACATTTTACAATGTTAACTTATTACCTGTTTTCTAAAATGGTAGATCTATGCACTTATTTCTGCATAGCTGATATAAATAAAAATCTGTAGATGTTCAATACAAATTGCTATAGGGCAAAGCAGACTATAAGTCAAAATATTTACTTATTATGATCATGTAAGTCAAAAAAATTGGGAATCATTAGTGGCTAGGTTTAAAACAGGCTTATAGAATAACAGTTTAAAAAGTATTCATCTATAGCTTGTTCATTTAGAGAATGCAGTACGTATGCTTAAGAAATCAAGAAAAACTGAGTTGAATTCTCTTTGTGGAAAAAAAGGTCTTACATGGAAAGTTTAGTGAAAAGCATTTTCCAGCATCTGAATTACAACCATTCTGTCAGGTCTGATCACACCTAGGCATGTTAATACTTGTGAGAGTACTTACAAACTTTTAAGTGTAAACAACTTTGATAGAATATGTGTTAGTGGGTGCTATGTACATAAAAATCCAGAGACCAATTTTGTGAATCTGTATCTCTCAAATTTGTTTTTAGTGTTCAGATTTAGTGCAGAACCCAGGAATTCAACTGAATTTTGCAATTAGGTTTTAGCTCTTTCCTCATTGAAATACACAGTTCACCACTGAAACCCTTTTTCTGAAATAGGGATCTAAAATTACTGATTTTTTTTTTAACATGTGAACGTGAAATTATATATGATTATGTGACAGAGTATTTTAAAAATTTCCTAAATAATGTTTTAATACCGTATATACATATACTTCTTCATATCTTACCAAAACAAAATTGTCTTTGTCCAGAGAAATATGACATTCAATATTATGCTACCTACTTGGTGAAGAAAGATAAATTAAGCCAGTTGGTATATATATGTATAGTAACTTTGGTGCTACTTTTTAAAAATACTGTGCTTTGTGAATATCTTTTTTTGTGGTATGGTCCTTTATTATTTCAAAATTTGCTCTAGTTACAACCAGCATCTGCCTTGGAATAGATTTATTAAAATTCCAATAGAAAATGAAATTTTATTTAAACCTATATTTGATATACAGTTATGTACACAAGTACTCTCAAAATTTCCTTATCTGTGTCAGATAACTCAGGCCTAAAACCTTTAATGTTTGTTTTTCAGTCTTAGAAAACAAGTACTCGATAAAAAGTGTGATGATTTTAAATCACTTTCTTTTAAACTCCTTGGAGACTAAGATGATACCTAATCTTATGTTTATTCATTCCAGAGTTTTCAGTATTCTCTTCCCAGTCTAGATAGCACATTCATGCTCAGAAAAAAATTGTGTTGAGTGTCATGAAGTGCTGTGACACACACTGTGACAAGAGAAAATTGTTTAACATTGAGATTTGCAAATAAAGGAAATATTAAAGCCAAAGCTCAAAAGTTCAAACTCAAAACACGTTGAATAAAACTTTAAAACACATATTCTTGGAGGTCAGATTGCTGGATTATACAGGAAAGTGAAAGATGCTGCTTTCTTATCACCAGAAGTATTCTTAATTTATTTTACCGTATTAAAGAGGACGTATTTGGAACCAGCGAGAGATGTGCATCCTAGCACAAACAGCCAGCAATAACATATGCACTTTTTCTCTTTTTTTCCAGGCGATTCCAGTGTGTCTTCCCTTGAACCTTGACAAAAATTATGAATTACTTTACTTGGCAGAGCAGTTTGCAGGGGTTGTTTTATATTTAAAATTTAATTTGCCAGAAACTAACAGGTGAGAAATGTATAACAATGATAGTTTCCAGAAGTTAAGCAGGTAAGGACAAAACTAAAATGAATGAAAAGGTTGGAATGTAGGGAATTATATTATCAATCAGATAACTTAGGTATATTGTCAATCGTATGAGTTGGAGAACCTCGAAAAACAATTTGCCTCTTCATATATATTTAATTTTCATACTAGAATGTTTCCAAGTCACTCTAAGTCATTCTGTAATGATCATTTTACTTTATTCCATCATTCTTCATTTTCTAGTGATAATGTATTTATTGAGAAGCTAGACAAATGTATTTATTGTACTTGTGAAATTTTCATTGTTCTTCATACATACTACACAAACTAAGTAATGAGAAAATACTCAAAGTATTGCTTTCAGAATATCAACATATTCAAAATTATTCAGATAATTCCTAAAACTGGGTGTTAGGGATTTAGCTCAAGTGATAGAGTGCTTGCCTAGCAAGCACAAGGCCCTGAGTTTGATCCCTAGCACCCACCCCACCAAAAAAAGAGAGAGAATTCCTGAGATTGCTTATCTGGTGTCTTAAAGAAATAATTACATAATTTTTGTTTATTATCTGAATACTGTATCTGCTATTCCTGTAGTTAGATTGACTTTAAGAAAGAAGTAGTTGTGTTTTGAGTTATGATTGTACTTATTGTCAAATTTTTTCAAAGTCATACATTGTTGAAACTTGGGAAAGAAATTGAAATTTTGTTGGAATAATGGAAAGGAAATGTATGTGAAGCTAGTTGTAAAGTCTAAAACTGCATATCCTAATTAATTAAATATGAATGTTTAGAATTTGTTAGCTATATGAACTATTAGTCACTAAATAATCCAACTAACTTAACACAAATCTTATTAAAAATACTGGAAGTTATGCTGGAATTCACTTTATGTAATGTCGCTCCTCCGACTCTCCATTTCCTCTAATATCTGGTTTTCTCCATGAATTCTCATAGCAAATAATATCTTGTAGGAAGCTGACTAGACAATACCCTTCCTTCTCTGAGAACAATGAAAATGAGAGAGAAAAATGTTGATTATAGTATATCTTCAGACACTTTTAGGAGTATTTATTTCTCACAGGCAATTCACAATATGTAGTTTGAACCTTAAGATTGGATCAGAATTAGCCCAAGTAATTATTTTTGTAAAAGTTGTTGGTTTATTTATTCTTTATATAGTTTAAATTTTTGGAAGTATAATATATGTATGGAGCAATGTACACATATATTAAACATATACTTTGATGAATTTTGATAAATTCCCTTCTGTATAACCAACACAAAAATAACTAATGCTTTACGTAAGCAAATTCCTTCACCTTTGTTTTCCATTGTTCAATACTTTGGTTACCCAAATATTAACAAATGCACTCTTTTCCTCACTCCACAATACTTCTGAAATAGAACGAACTATTCCCCTATGTAACAAATCATGAATCATTATGCTGATGATATATTCCAGAAACAAGATATACAGAATACAACTCTTTGAAATATGGTTTTAGCATGATTTTTACAAAGAAAAGGAAATTATCTCCATAATAGGATCAACTTCTGGAAGACGTGACATACACGGATATGGGTTTTGGCAAGATAATCCATGCTTCACATTAGCAAAATGCTCAGATAATGATGAAAGGGACTGGAAGTCCCTATTCTAAGCAAAACGGTTCTTTTTAAATATGAACTGAAATCTGGAAATTCTTACTACATTGATATCCATCCAACGTACTTTACTCCACATTTTACTGCTTTCACATATTTACTTGGAATTCTAAAGATGGAAAAATTTATTCTGCCACATCTTTTTAATTCCCTTTGAGAAAGATCTGTGGCTCCACTGCAAATGATACCCCTATTGTCATTACTGTTATATGTAAGTGATACGGATGTGGAATTCCTTCTTAGAATTATCAAAGGCCCTTACTTTTTAACTTAAATTATCTTTATCTTAACTTAGATATCCAATGGTTACGCAACTATTTTTCTTTTTAAAATCATTTTGATTAACTGGCCTCTTGGAGATTTTAATGCTGATTCCCACCTAATTGTTCTAAGGGCACCGAATCAACACATTTTATTTTAAATCCAGTATCACTTCAGATGTTTTCTTCCCTGTAATATCTATACTGTATATATTTCTAGAGTCTTATTAACAATAGGCACTGTTAGAGTTCATGCCCCTGAGGCATGGGCTACACAATATTTGTTTCTTCTCTGTATTCTACTGCAGGATTTATAAAATCAGAGTTTTTGGAGAACTTTTGAAATCAATCTCATGGACGCATTTGAAAGTGGTTTTTGTTTTGGTTTGTTTTCTTTTTCTGCAAAGGTTTTATTACTCACTGAAGGGAGAAGGGCTGAGATCGTCTGGGCAGTCACTTTTCTCACGGTGGCCAGGCCAGCATTGCTCAGCTGCTCTGACTTCATATTGGCAGGAATGAGAGATCCCACCCTTTTCTTGAGAAGTTTACATCTGTGGGATTGTCCCTGCAGGAGCCATGTGTGCTTGGTGGGGCATCTGTGGCTGTGCCTCGCCTTGTTCGTGTCCTTGGTTACCTGTGGCCCTTGCTGTGGCTCATGGCCGTGGGGTAGCAGAGAGCCATGGCTGCTGCTCTTCAATAGCTGCTGCCTGAAGCTTTTTATTTTACTGTCCTTAGCACACATGAAGGCTTAATTATATGTGCAGTCACCCAGATGCTATCCCATAGAGTTTTCTGAGTGATTCCTTTCTGACATACATGAAGTCATGGAGAAAAATAGGAGTTTTGGTAGATATATCAATCATGAAATTGTAACATCTTTTACTAATCACTTACGGATGCAGCACCCCCCCATACAAACACATTTTAATGTCAGGTTTTATAGTACATAAAACGTTCCAGGAGAGATGCAGTATGTCTGATTTTACACATGTGTATTAATTCCAGCACTTGAAAGATGCCTTGAAAATATATCCCAAAAAAGATGAAAAATTACCAAAGGATCTGTTCACTGAAAAAAAATACAAGTGTAAACAAAAAATATAACTGGATTTTAAACATATGGGGACCAAAAGATATACATGAACAATTTAAGTCAACTCTTTCATTTTTATTATTCCAAGCAACAAAGTAAAGTTGACTGTTTTTAGCATATTACAGTTTTCTAATAAAAGGATAATCTATTGAGACTTCATATTTCTACTATTAAGGACACGTCTTTGTCCGTTGTTCAGATTTTCAGCTAAATTTGATTTCCGGACGTTTGATTCAGAAGGTGTTATACTGTGTGCAGAATCTCTCGACCACTCAGCATGGCTTCTGATTGCTCTGCGTGATGGCAAGCTTGAAATTCAGCTTAAGAATGAGTTTACAACCCAAATCACAACTGGAGGTGCTGTTATTAATAATGGTGTATGGAATATGGTATGTTATAAAGATTTCATAAGGATCTTCCCACTTTGATGCAGTTTGTATAAAATTAAATTTTATTATAATGATAGAAAACAAAGATGGTTGGATTATCTAATGTTATATAGTCTATTTTCTGCACATAAATCCCTGAAACATTCTGAGAAATGATACTCTCAGTTAATATATTTAGGATTTTCTATAACTAAGATTGTTTTCATTGTTTGTGGCTGTCGTTGCATGAACAACGAATGGCGTCTCTCCTGTAGGTTGGGGACCACTAGCAGGCATAACGGTTTATGCAAAACATAACTCCGATTAAGGAAAGCTATCCTCACTTGCCATGGATGGTTTAAAAATTAATTTGGAATACACATAGGTACAAAATCAAAAGTTAATTTGATTTTAAAATATAAGCGTATAAATAAGTAATCAATTTTGTAAAAACGGCATACATCAGTGGGTACTAGAATACTTAGAACTAACATTTTAATATGTCTTAAAAACAGCATTTATTTAAAAAATTGAAATCATCCTTTTGAATCAACAGGAACCAAATGGGACTTTTTCTGTAGAAAAGATTACTGCTCATTGTGAGTGGGAAGTCCTTTCTACAGTAGTCTTTGCTACTTGCAGCAGAGTATAGCTGAGAAAAGAACCACTTCTTTTTGGAAGGCGGGCCCAAGAGAAATGTGTTTGACACCTACAGGAGCAGGCAAGAGGTTGTGTTGAAAATGGGGGGTGGAGGGGTCATCATTCAATTAGTTCATTCCTTCATTTACCCACTCAAGTGCTCATTTATTCAGTAAGCTGCTACTGACGTTTTTAAATCTCTGAGTTTCTGAGTTCAAGGCACTAGAACTACAGTAAGATAGTTTCCTTGCTCTTGAGCTTTATACCTCATGGGTTAGTAGCTGACACTGTTTTAGGAACTAATACAGTGTGATGTGAAAGATGTTGCAGTAGATGTATGAGCAAAGCTCAGTTGCTTACAGTTAAGATTCACCTTTGGGAGCTTTTGTGCTTGAGCAACGGTTGATTTTAGACTCTTAATTCTGAAAGAACATTGTCTGCACAGGTGCAGCTTCCTGAGAAATCCTTGCAGTTCTCTGGCTTCTCCTGGTGTACTTTTTTTTTAATAGATTTTTATTAAGATATATCCAAAATTACACAAACCTACAGGCCATTACACAAGCTACAGACCATAATACATTGTGCCTTTTGCTTATGACAGTGAGCAGTGTAAACAGCCACATAGATGCAGCATTAAGTCACAACTACATAAAAGTACTGTAGTGTATAGTGTATGTGACACTGTTTAAAGTTTGGGTTATTAGGTTCTTGTTTTTAGGATATCATTATTCCTCTGGATTCCCATTGCCCTCCCCCTTTGCCCTCTTCTTGTTCCCTTGGACCTTTGCCTATTAGCTTATATCTAACCCTTTGCCTTTTTGTATCCATTGTTTACCCTTTTCTTTTGTTTGTATTTTGCCTCACTGAACTGAGGGATACCATATGGTATTCAAGCTTGTGAATCTGGTGTATTTCACTCGATATTATATTTTCTCTATTATTTTCTCTTCATATTATATGACTCTAGTTTGTCATTCTTTATAGCTGAATAGTATTCCATTATGTATAGATACCACATTTTGTTTATCTAGTTATCTATCAGTGGGTATACCGGCTGCTTCCAGAATTTAGCTATTACAAATTGTGCTGCCATAAACATTGTTGGGCAAGTATCTCTGTAGTATAATGTCTTTAGCTCTTCAGGAAAGACACCTAGTAGGGGAATGGCTGGGTTGTATGGAATTTCTACTTTCAGGCTTTTGAGAAATCTCCATACTGATTTCCATAATGGTTGTACTAGTTTGCATTCCCACCAACAGTGTAGGAGGGTTCCCTTTTCACCACAGCCCCGCCAGCGTTTGTTATTGTTTGACTTCCTAATGGTTGCTATTCTTTCTGGGGTAAGGTGGAATCTTAGAGTTGTTTTAACTTGCATTTTCTAATAGCCATGGATGTTGAACATTTTTTCATATATTTGTTGGCCATTTGTATTTCTTCCACTGCGAAGTATCTGTTCCTTTCTCAGGTTCATTTCTTGAGTGGGTTATTGATTTTAGGTAGTTTAATTTTTTAAATTCTTTGTATATTCTAGATATTAGTCTTCTGTCTGAGGAGTAGTTAGCAAAGATTTTTTTTCCCATTCTGTGGGTTTTCTTTTCACCCAACTAATTGACTCTTTTGCTATACAGAAGCTCTTTAGTCTAATGTAGTCTATTTGTTCATTCTTATTATTTCCTGTGCAATTGAGCTTCTGTTTAGGAAGTCCTTTCCTACTCCTATGTCTTCAAATGTTTTACCTATTTTGTCTTCCAAAAGGTTTAATGTTTCTGTCTTAATGTTTAGATCTTTTATCCACTTTGATTTTAATTTAGTATATGCTGAGAGATACGGGTCCAGTTTCATTCTTCTACAAACTGACAACCAGTTTTCCCAACACCATTTGTTGAATAGGCTATCTCTCCTCCAACGTATGTATTTGGATCCTTTGTCAAAGATCATATATTTGAATATGTCTGGGGAAGTTTCTGTGTCATCAATTCTGTTCCATTGGTCTACAAATCTATTTTTGTTCCAGTACCATGCTGTTGTTATTACTATTGCTTTGTAGTATAGCTTGAAGTCTGGGATTGCTATGCCATCTGCTTTGGTCTTATTGCTCAGTATTGCTCTTGCTATTCGAATTTCTTCTGTTTCCATATAATGTTTAGGATTGTTTTCTCTAGATCTGTGAAGAATGCTGTTGGTATTTTGATTGGAACTGCATTGAATCTGTATAACAGTTTTTTGGAAGTATAGCCATCTTAACAATATTAATTCTGCCTAACCAAGAACAAGGGACATCTTTCCATTTCCTGATATCCTCTTCAGTCTCCTTTTTTCAGAGTGCTGTAGTTTTCTTTGTAGAGGTCTTTCACTACTTTAGTTAGGTTAATTCCTAAGTATTTCATTTTTCTTGAAGCAACTGTGAATGGTATTGTTTTCATAATTTCCTTCTCCTCCTGTTCATTGTTGGTATACACAAATGCTAATGATTTTTGCATGTTGATCTAGAATTAATAACTTCAGCAAAGTAGCAGGATATAAGATCAACAGGTTTGCTTCTTAACATAGTTCTACTACTGTGTACATCTTTTTTGCTGTATCTATGGGTATGATATGAAATGTATGAAAAATATATTTTACCACCTAATGTTCCCAAATCACTACTAATAAAATCACTTTTTCAGCAAGAGAGAGCAAAAATAAAAGTTTTAGCCAAGAATAAATTGAAAATATAATGCTATTTTAAGGAGAATTTGGTTACATTTCTAGGTGGTATATAACATATAGAAAGAAGAAGGTGTAACTGTACTATGAGGTTAAAATTTTGGGCTGCAGATAGTATTTTCTGAAGAACTGTCCCCAGAGGATGTGTTTGTTTGTTTTTCTATACTGGGGGTGGAAGCCAGGCCCTTGCTCCTGCCTGTGAGGCACATGCCCTACCACTGAGCTGCCTCCTACGCTGGCATGATGTTCCTAAAGGCAGCATTTTAGGCTGATTGGAAGGCAGCTGTTCAGCTGCGCATTTTATTTCCAATGGTTATGATCCTTGTTAAGCTACTACTTAATGACATACTCATTTTAATTAAAATCTGTCTTTATAAGCAGAACATAATTTTACATTAAAAAAAAGTAAAGGCAGTTTCATGTACAAGGAAGTCAGAGAACAACTTAAATGTGCTTGTAACTGTGGTTCTGGCTATCTTTCTTACCCTCTGAATTGAATGTTTTAGCAATTCATGATTTTCATCCAATAATATAAAGGGATTTCTTTTTTCACCTTATACTTTTTAGTATAAAAGTACTATTGCTGCATTAAGCTTTACTGTCTTATAACTTCGATGGTTCATTAATAAGTTGCCCTGTTTCAAAATAATTTACTTAGCACATAAATTATTTCGAATAAATAAATGTTCTAAGCATTTTTTTTTTTTTTGTGGTGCCGGGGATCGAACTCAGGCCCTTGTGCTTACAAGGCAAGCACTCTAATCACTGAGCTAAATCCCCAGCCCCTGTTCTGAGCATTTTAATTGACAAAAGTGATTTAAATTAATCTATAAACCAGGATATTTATTTAGAACATTGTTTCTTTAATTTCAAATGTTTTTACATTTCAAAAATGCCCTAAAAATAAGAAATCAAACTGTATAAATACAATTGTTTTATAATTCAGAAAAAATAGCATAGGCTCTGTAATTAAGTCATTAACATGCTATAACTCAGAAAAATAAATATTAGCACTTATAAGTGATTATGTCTCATTTTTGAGTAATATCCTAATATTTAGAATAGTAAATTTGTAGTTGTATCATAATTTATCATAGCATCATAATTCATTCAACAAAAACGTATTGATTAATTTATGTGCTAATCTTTATTCTAATATAGAATGGTGAATAAAGCAAAATCACTGCCCATATGAAACTTGCATTCTAGTGATAAGATGCAAAAAACAAATGAATAGGTCAGATAGTCATGTAAAGAGGAAAAGGAAAAGCAAGAGACGGCAAGAAAACCCTGAGTGTACATGTGGAATCAGTGAGCGTGCTTGTGGAATCAGTGAGCGTGCTTGTGGAATTAGTCAGTGTGCTGGTGTAGTCAGGGTGCTTATGGAATCAGGAATGGCATTTCTGGGGCGCTGATGTCTGAGCAGAGACGTGAGGGCGACGGTCATGAGCAATTCATGCGAAGCTGTGAAATGATTCTGCACCATGTGAACAGCAGGTAAGAGTCTCATGGGAGAGATGTGTTTTGTGCGTTTGAGGAACAGCACACGGGTTAGTGTAGGTGCAGTGTAGGGAGACAGGGAAGAGTACTTAGAAAATGAAGTCAGAAATGTGGTCTGGCGTATGATCACCTCGGGCTTTGGGGAGCATGGCGAAGACTTGGATTTTATACTAAATAGAAAGGCCTTGGGTGGTTTTAAGAAGTGACATGATTCAATTTACATTTTAAAAGATGATTCTGAGCAGAACCTGATGGCTTTGAGAAAACTAGTCCATAGAGAATAAGAATAGAACAGGATGTGGAGTCAGGAGACCCCTACAATGACCTGGTGGAGAGACTACAGCTTTGGCAGAAGTCCTGACAGTAAGAGTAAGAAAAGGTCATCAGATTCTGGATATACTTTTTTTTTTTTTTTTTTTTTTAGAGCTGGGGATTGAACTCGGGGCCTTATGCTTGCAAGGCAAGCACTCTAACCACTGAGCTAAATCCCCAGCCCTGGATATACTTTTAAGGTTATGTCTTCAATTAAAATTTTTGAATACTCGATGTAAAGAAGGGTTTCAAGTCCATGAATTTGTTTGTATTGATCAATGTTCTAAACTTTTTCTCATCTAATGTCTGATTATATAAACTGGAATGCTCCTTTAATAAATAATGAAATGCATCAATAATGTATAAGTATATTCGCATATACCTAAGAGACACAACGCTCTAGCGTGTAAGCAAGTAAAGGGAAGGTAATTTTTGAGAAGATGACTTGTATTTCAATATGTAAATACTCAAATACAACTGAAATACCTGTCAAAGCTTGCTTCTGTACATAGAATAATGTGAAACCTACACAGAAAGACTTATACTGGGATGTCATGTTAGCAACTCGAATACCCTAAATGCATAAATGGTGTTGCTATTTTTAATTTTCCAAATAGGCAAGAAATTTAAAATAAAGATCTTAAAAAAAAAACAACTGTATCCTTGGTTTACAAGATTGTTACCGTCTCAGAAAAATTAATGAATACTAAATTGGTGCAAGAAATATTTTGTGTTTATATGTAAACAAGTTCAGGTAGTAATAAGCGTGAGTATTCCTCCCACGTAAATGTCTGTTAGGGATGTTCAGAAGGTTTGCAGGATACTGGATATGTTATTACTTATTTTGTATGACTAATCTGCAGAATAAGTGTAAGTCTAGCTTCTTGAAGTGCTGCGTGTGCCCTACTAATTGTGACAGCTAAAGTGCTTCCCACCTCCAAATTCTCCAGATGCTGCATGGTTAATTGGAAAGTCCAGGGACTGAACTCAGAGGCTTTGCACTAGGAGTTGAGAAGAGGAGGATACAGCTAATGAGACTAAAAAGGAATCACAAAGATGTAGACAGAGAAACAAGTGGGAATCTGGTCTTGGAGGCTAAGTTAAGAATGTCTTTAAAGAAGAGAAGACTGAAGAATGACTGAAAGCCATTTCAGTAAAATACTGTTGTTATTTGGCCATATTAAGGACAAAATGTTGACCAACTTTAAACTTGTGTTACTAAATTTGTTTTACTTTTAAGATCGTTTTCTCCTTCCTGTAGCAGTGTTTTAATATGCCCATGGTTCGAGTTCTGTTATTGATTGGTAAACAAAGAGTTTACATTCTAAGTGCTACAGTTTTATGTGAGGCAATTGCTGCAATAGTTCTCCAGACTGCCTTTCTGGGAGGGTTTTTATTGTTGTTTACCATCACTTGCAACCATTTTTAAAAACCCAAACTACGTTCAAAATTGGAAAATCCTTATTTAGTTTTGTGTGTGTGTTTTCTTAAGATTTCAGTCATTTCTGGATTTTGAAAAAATAATTCATGAATGGAATATTGGAATAGTCTGACTTCTCTTAGTTTATAATAAGAACTTACTTACATTATTGATTCCATATGTGTACTATCAAACAATTGCAAAATAAGAACCCTTAAAATTTTCCTTAGAGTGGCTCACTTTTCCTTTAAAACTGTCAATTTTATGGCATACTGGGATTGATTATATCATTATTGGATATTTAATATTAATAATATTTTTTGATCTCAAAATTAGATTTACATTTAATTTTTGATCAAACACTATTACCTTAAAACATATTTTAATCACATTACAGTTTGACTTTCCAAATGGGTTGCCACAGATCAATAATTATATTACTGTTATATCTAAATGATTATTTTAGAAAATAGTGTATTGAAAGTAATAGGATTTTTCAATGCAGTCTTTCAAATGTCATCTAGTGATGTTTGGTTATTTGATAATTTTTGTCTTTTAAATTCTAGGTGTCTGTGGAAGAATTAGAAGAAAGTATTAGTATTAAAATAGCCAAAGAAGCTGTGATGAATATAAATAAACCTGCGAGCCTTTTTAAGCCTTCAAATGGATTTGTGGAAACCAAAATATACTTTTCAGGATTACCTCGGAAAGTGGAAGATGCACTCATTAGACCGGTAATGATCCAAGTTTATATCATTAATCATGGATGAATTCCTTTTGTCTGTAATAGGTTTGAAGATGTGTTTTCCTGAGAGTCAGTAGAAGTTATTTTGTTAAGCACATCAAGTGTGACAACTTGAATTGAACATGGAAAAGTAACATTAGTGACCCTTGAAATTATATTAAGGAAATAAGAAAACGATTGCTGTGTTTTTGTGCCCACTTAAATTCTCAGCATTACTCGGGGAGAGGTGGATTTTTTAAATTCTCAAATGTCAGTTGATTGGTAGCATCCCAATAGTTTACACTGAGCCATTAAATATGAATTACATACATTTGAGGCAAGCACTCTAACCACTGAGCTAAATCCTCATATACATTTGAATCTAACTTTTTGTAGAAACTTGTCAAGAGTCTGTCTCAGATCCACTTTAGGATTTAATCTTGGAGGTCAAGGGTTGCAGAGAGTGGACTTTTTTTTTTAACTGAGGGTGTAACTAGCCTATCATAAATTGAAGTTAGATACAATAGATGATTTCCTGAATGTTTGTCAAAGAACTGTGGAACAGGTTTCATGAAGGAAACAATCACTGTTTAAGAGTTTTAAAATTCTCATTTACCAAATAAACTTGTTTTAACTTAAGTATCTGCTACTTTATACCCATCTTTTATTCATGGCAATTCATAGCTACTTTAAAAGATTTCTATGATATGTGTCTTAGTTACTTTCTCATTGCTGGGACAAAATCCCCATCACCCACAATATAAAGGAGGAGAAGTTTGTTTTAGCTCACAGTTTGCAGAACTTTCAGTCCACAGTGGGCTGGCTCCAAGACAGGGTGGCATGGCAGATGGGGCATCACAGAGGAGAAAGGGCTCATGGCAAGGCAGGGAGGAATCAGGGTGCCTTCCTTCTTCTTTCCCTTTTGTTCCATCCAGACTATCAGCCTCTTGGTTGGCACCACCCACACCCAGCGTGGGTCTTCCCTCTTCAGTAAGTCCACCACCCACACCCCTAACTATGCTGAACCAGTCAGAGAGCTAATTCAGTATCACACACTCGTGATGCAGGCACACTCTAATGCCCCACTTATGTTTGAGGGAATATCAAGATAGTAGATGTAATAATATGATATTAAATTGGAATTTAATTAGCTCATGTAAACATGAATATGCTGTTCTTTGAAATTAATAAATCAAGACATTTTAAAAGCAAAATAAATTATTCAAATGAGTCAACCATTTATGAAATGGTTACTACATATCTTGAGTATGACTGGACGTTTTGGTGAAAGCTAAAGAATACAAGAATTTTTGTTCCTTTTGAGGATTAGAATTTGGCTTAGTAAAATGAACCTATGTTGTAAATGCAAATAAAGGATAACAGAAAGCAGCTTAGGTTAAGGGCCGTCCTGGAAGCATATATAGAATTTAGTATTGGATGACATAGAGGAGGTGAGATGTGAGATATTAAAAATCATTTGGATCCCATTGGAGGACTGCAGTAGCCTAAACTCACTTTTACTGAAAAAGACTATCGGCCTGGAGGACACATCAAAAGGAAAAATTTAATTTAAATTCAAAATATTTGAAATATCCGCAAATGTCATCAAAGGATCTTCCATCTAAATGAAATTTATACCTAGAATCGATCAAGCTACTTATCAGTCTGACTTGTGTAAGTTTAAAATGTACCTCTTGATCTGTTAGATTAACCCTCGTCTGGATGGATGCATACGAAGCTGGAATTTGATGAATCAAGGAGCTTTAGGAGCAAAGGAAATTATTCAAGAAAAACAAAATAAACATTGCCTTGTCAATGTGGAGAAGGGTTCCTATTATCCTGGTTCTGGAGTTGCTCAGTTTAGCATAGATTATAGTAAGTGATTTCCTATTTTCTCTTTACTTATTAATGATTGAATTGTTCAATGACAAATAGCAATAATTCATTCAGTAAACATTACTATCTGCTAAGTGCCAGGCATAATCTCATTTATATTGTTATATACTCTTTGTAACAATAGGTTGGTATATTAGACAAACTATAAAGGCAGTTAAATATCTTTATATCATTATTTAAAGTTTGATGGTACAGCTGCTGATTATTCAGTCAACTTATTATAATGGTAACTGATTTCTCAGTTTTGAGTCTACCAACTACTGCCTTAAAGGGATTCATCTTCATTTATATCTTTTCCATTAGATCTTTTCTTAAAATTTCTGCTTCGTCTGTTCCTACACATTGTTCAGTTTGTCTACCTGAGCTTTCAACATATTCATCATAGTTATTTTAAATTTCCTGTCTAAAAATTCCAACATCTGTGTCGAATCTGAGGATGATCACACTGATTGCTTTGTCTCTTGACTATGTTATTTTTTCTCATGTCTTTGTTTATAATTTCTTTGGTTTCGAGCTTGGTATTTTACGTAGAACACAGCTGACTGAGATAAGTGCATATTTGTGTCTGGGAGTGACCACACCTGTGCCTTTGTTCAGCCCTCTGTCAGGATGGAGGGGGATTGAATCTGTCTAGTGAGGAACTGAGCCTCTGTCTGATTCAGTGATCAATGAATGGGTTCCCGGTTTCCCTTCTCCCCAGGAGCTCTTTCTGTCCCATCTGTGTTCCTGCCTTGGTAGCATCTGCTGTGAGGCCCTCCATAGAGCTACTAACCTCATGCTGTTTAGAAGTTCAGCCCCTAAAATTGTGAGCCAAATAAACTTTTTTGTCTTGATAATTACTCTGAGTTAAGCCTTTTAAATAGCTACGGAAAATGTGCTAATATGAGTAAGTTTCTGCTTAGGGTAGGGGCTGGTTTGCTAGAGATTTTTAAGAGCTCTGATCAGCTATCAAGTTTGTCTTAATAGCAACTCAGTTTTAGGTATTTCCTGTATGATATGCCTCAAGAAACTTGTCCCTGAGAGCTCGGTCTTCCTCACCTCCAGCAGAATGCTCTTGTTACTTGGCATTTACTAAGATGGCAGAGACAGCCTGTGGGTGGAGGAAATGTGCCCATTGCTCTGGTACAGATTCAGTCTGCGGCAGTCGATGTGATCCTGGGTCTCAGAGGCAGGGACTTTTCATTGGTTGCCTTGATATGAAAATCCCACTGATAGAGGTAGGGGAGATGTTTATAGTTGGGACTCACGATATTTTCCTCCTCCTCTCCCTCCGTGGTAGACTTGTCTTTGGTTTATTTTTACTGTTGTTTCTCCTACTCTTTAGGCACTATGAGTCTTCACATGTATTCTAACGATAAAGCTTGCTGCCTTTCCCCCAGTGCTTCAGTAGAGGAAACAGAGAAGGTTCTGGGGGGGGGGGCTTGTACCTTTCCAGGAGTTGGTGCTGCTCCCAAGACTGTGTTAATGAGTTTCCTTTAGCTTTCTTCTCTGCTCTTGCATTTTCTCTGGAGTAGCCAGTAAGGTCTATGGAAAAGAGCTTGTGGACAGACATGCTCTGTAGTTCTTAGGGCGCCTATAGTCTCAACGCCCGCTGCCCTACATGAACCTCTGCAACTTGTAGTATTTATTTATTTATTTATTTATTTATTTATTTATTTATTTATTTATTGGTGCTGAGGGTCAAACTCAGGGCCTGTGCCTTCGAGGCAAGCATTCTAACCACTAAGCTAAATCCCCAGCCAACTTGTAATTTGTAATTACTCTTATCAAATTTTATAGCATCTGGTGGCTGCCTCATCCTGTCTCTTATCCTCTCTGTCCTTAGAAGCACTTGTCTTTATTTAAGTTTCTGGTTTGTTGGTTGCTTAGAAACTTCAGCATTGATAGGTCAAGAAAAATTGTGACCATGCAGATAAGTTATTTCTTATTGTAGTAAAGGTGGGAATTGTGATCTTTTCTGTTTTCTACAGGAATTCTATAGAAGGAAGCAGGAATTCCTGTTAGACTGTCTCAGTTTTCACCTTTACAAATAATACTTCTGTAAACATTGTTGAGAATACACCTTTTTATGTGATTGATTGTGAAGGAAAAAATCTTAGATTATCTTAATCAAAGGTCATGCAAATATATATGCAGTCCACTAAAAAAATGTATACACAATTCAGGAAAAGAAAAACTTATGTAAGGTGTACATTCTCCTGATTTAATATCTGCAGACCTGGGACCCTAAAGGATGTTGTTTATCACAGAAAACCCACTACAGTGCTAGCCCTTAGGGAAGAAATTGAAAATGCTTGTGCAGCAATCTCAATGACCAAAGTTGCTCAAGCAGCATTTTGTCATACTGATAAATGTTTGGAAGCTAATGGCCACCACTTTCAGCACCTCTTGTAATTGTAGAAGCCAAAAGTAATTTGTATTAATCTCATGATGTCTCAACAAACTTAGTATTAACATAGTTGTACAAGTTTTTCTTTTCTGAAGTGTGTATGCATTTTTTTTGGTGGATTCTGTATTATTGCAGGATAGATTATATTCTTTTCCAAAGACCTTTTATCAATTAATACTTCTACCAACAGAAGGAGAAAGTCTGTGGTTCAGATTCGTTTCCAATCTAATAGCTCAAAAATTAAACTTTGTAGTTTTAAGTATTATTTTCCTAATATCTGTTAAAGTTGAACATGTTGTTACATTTTTAGCTGTTCATACATTTTAATTACTTTTTGAATTCCTTATCTTTTTCTTTGTTGTGAATTTATTATTTGAGCTACTAATACTTTGTATTATAAATTAAATTAGTATAAATCTGATATCTCTGCTTTAGGAAAAATATATTTTGAATGATTTATTTGTAGCTTTGAAAAGTAATTAAGGATAAAATTGAGTCTTTTGTAGGTAAATGGATGCACATCGAGACCATAATTTTAAGTGAGATAAATAAAACACAAGTTTAAATATCACATTGTTTCTCTTGTGTGAGAAACACTAAGAGCAATCAAGGAGCAAAATGGAGGCCAGATATTGGGACATAGGAAGGGCATGTTCAGATGGGAGGGGAGCAAGAAGGAGGGGGGAGAAAGAGAAGGAAGGAAAAGGGATTTAAAAAACAAAGAAGGGGAGGAAAGAAATGGAAAAAAGCTTCTGTAAATGGGGAAGGGAAGAAGGGTTGAAGGGAGGGGAGGGGAAAGGGGAAGAAAAAGAATTAAGATATATTATTTACAAACTCCCTTTGATGAATGTAAGTACCATGTATGGCAAATACATAATAATAAAAAATTAAAAACTACTTGCCGCCGTTTTAAGGGGGACTGTTTTACCAGTGACTAGTGTTTTTCTAACAAACTAATATAGTACCTTTAATGTTAGCTCTGTTGTGTATACAAAAAATTTTTTAAAATGTTTTCAATGGGCTGATGATTAAATACAGGAAAAAACTAAGCCCATGAAGATTTTTCAAAGGCAAAAAATGTTTGAAAAAGAAATGAAAATAAAGTTACACTTAAAAATTATTTCTGTAAGTAACAAGCTTATTCATCGATAACTTGAAAGTGACTTAGTTTATATTTAACGTTATAATTATAACTTCTATACAGCTGCATATTCACTTTAATTTGAATTTGTTAAGATCTTGTGTTAAATGTGTTTATTTCGTGGTGATTATTTGTATTTTCTCTTTGGCGAGAATTATAGAATTATAGTGAAAAACATAGTTGCAGTATAGGTGGCTAAATGAAAGAACATCTTGTGGAAGGAAAATTACTTTCTCCGTTCATAATCACACTTTCAAAGGCTCCAAGTGGTATTTGGGCTTTGTTATGTTACTTCACATTAAGTTTTCTTTCCTTCTCTTTTTATTTTGTGGTGCTGGGGATTGAAGCCAGGGCCTTGTGAATGTGAGGCAGACACTCTACCACTGAGCCACATGCCCAGCCTCATTTTGTATTAAGTACGGAGGACTTCATTGAGATTGTGAATTAATATTTTTTGGAATCCAACTATAGTACTTGACATTATTTGACGTAGCTATTTCTGGAACTTAACGATGGGGATACATTTTGAAAAATGTGTCATTATGTGATTTTATTCATTGTACAAACATCACAGTGTACTTAAACTAAGCCTGTTATTAATGTCATGAGGTTATATAATCTTATGGGACCCTCATTTATATGTAATCGGTTATTGACTGAACTGTCATTAGGTGGTACATAGTTTTACTTGCTGAAAGTATTAGTTCAACATATATTTATTGAGTGTCCACTGTGGAAACAAATTGATGACAGAGACATGTTCTTCTTTTAACTTGCACTCCATTCTGATAGACAACTAATCTAGTAATTGAGAAAAAAAGGAAAGTATTATAACAACAAAGTCACAGGATAAAAATTTCCATTCTAATTTTAAAAGTAATTGTTAGATAGTATTTCTCTAATGTCAAACTCCCTCCTGGCCAGTGTATGTAGATCGTATTTTATGTCCCAGCTACACTAGAATGAAGAATGATGGGGTGGTAATGGCAGGTATACTCAGAATTTCTCTCCAATGTTACAGTAAACGTGTTGACCTTTCGTCTAAATGTGCACTTCAAAATATGTTCATATGAACATTGAACATTAATGAATATGCAAGGGAAAATAAAGCTTTTAAAAGAGCAAATTGGGAAAATGCATAATATGTATTGTTACAATCTAGAATTCTCTTCTAGGAAGAACAGAAACGTGTAGTTCCATTTGTGTGTCTCTTGTCTGCATTAAAAACATCTTTAGTATTATACAGTGTGCCTCTGGATGTTAATCAGATTATAATTGATTTTTCTGGTTCACTTTAGAAGTCCATTGATTGTGCTTCTCTTTCACTGTTTTAAACAGATAACAAAACTACTGCTGAGGGTTGGCAAGTCAACGTGACCCTGAATATTCGCCCATCTGCGGGCACAGGTATTATGTTTGCCTTGGTTTCGGGTAACACTGTGCCTTTTGCTTTGTCCCTGGTGGGCTCTACCACTGAAAATTCTCAGGTAAATTTACTCTAAACCTATAATTTATATGCACTCTGTGTGTGTGTGTTTTTTACAATGGGTATTGTATTTATCTTGATACTTTGAAGATTTAATGATACAGCTATACAAATTGTTTGCATAATATCTAGCATATAATTAAGAATTTAATATAGGTCCTTTAGTACTACTTATATTATTACTTATATCCAAGGTCTGAAAGAAGAAGTAAGGGGCGTAGAAGCTCAAAAACCTAGTGCATCTAAAGCTAAGATTAGGCAAATTTATAGAGTACATAGAAATCCACTTTTATTCGGAATCCTTGCAGCACTGTGGGAATTTTAAATAAGTCTGACGACAATCCACTCTCAGATATTCAAGATTTAATTATAATGGTTTGTGCTTTCTCTCTGATCTTTTCTCACATAAGTAAATTAGGAGAAAGGACTAAAACTGGTCTACTTGAATTCTTGCTGGCAATTCTTACTAGAAATTAGGAGGAAGAACAGGAAAGTCTTAGATATAAGGAAACATGAAAGTTATCAGAAGATCTGTTATTCAGCCTTCTATTAGAGGCTGATAGTTGTGTCTGTATGTCATCCACAGTGGATTCCAACAAGTATCAGCAGACCGCTTGTGTTTCTGCTCAGGTTTTCCTGGAAGCTCTCTGGGGCTGTTAGAAAGAGACACATAATTGAATGTCTACAGTAATTAAAAAAGGGCTTTCTCTTTGCAATTTAAAGGATGATTTGGATGATCCAGTTCATCAACTTGAGCAATCTGAAGAGTTTCTGCTGTGTTTTGTTTTGTTTCGTCATTGTTCACCTTCAGTCTCTCCAGTCTACTCTGATCTTACTTTATTTGGATTTTGGGTTTTTTTTTTTTTTTTTTAACAGATGGAATTCCTATCATCAACATTACATTCGTACAATTGAAAGAATTAAATCTTGGTTATGATTGTTATAGTATTAGAATTTTTTTCGCTTAGACTTACGGGCTCTATCATACATTGTGTTTTACACATTTAAATTCAGTTTTTGAACTTCAAAGATCAAGCCGCCCAAGTGGCGTTGCCATTATCGCTTGCTTAGATTGGATCTCTGCTCTGATCTTCAGGATATTCTAGTGTCTGTTGAAAACACAGTAGTGAGTCGAGTGGAGGCTGTGAGTCTGTGTTCCAGTCAACAATCCCAGCTGGTGCTTGAAGTCAGCAGAAACAATCTGGAGTTGTGGACTCCACTTAAAAAAGATGTCATGTACTCTGAAGACCTTCAAAGACAGCTCACCATCTTGGATGAGGCGATGAAAGGGACGGTGGCCACTTACCTGGGTGGCATTCCAGGTATGCTCTACCTGTTTCTTCAGTTTGAAAAGTCTATTTTAAATCAAATTTATGACATTTTAAATATAGAATTTTAATAAAGAGGTATCAGAAGAGAGGATAGAATTCCAGTGTGCATTATTCTTTTTCGAGATGCTTGTGTGGACACTCTGTTGGTACATTTTGGTTTTATTCTTTTTTTAATGCTGACCTGAAACTAATCAACTTTTGCTGTATTTGAGTATCCCAGCCAGAAAGGATATATTATTTCATTTCATTTTCACAGTAATCTTACACATTTAATACTTATTCTTGAACTTATTCATCAATTTATCAAATATTTATCACTCGCATTATTTAATTCATCTATCATTTATTTAGTATTTATTAAGGTATCTAGGTACTAGGGATAAAGTAATAAGCAAATAGATAATGGTTCCTGCTGTTAAGGCTTTTATAATCCAGTGGCAATGGCAGACATAAAATAACTGATTAGGAAATAGCAAAATAATAAAATTGTGATCACGTCTATGAAGGAAAAGTGTGGATTACTTTTAAAGCTTGAAATGCAGACTTGACTCATTGTGGAGGCCAGGAACAATTGCCTCACTGAGAGACTAAGATATAATTCTGATATTTGAAGAAGTAAATGAATTTAACCAGGCGGTAGGAGCAAAGGATTCGAGAGCATGTGGTAAAATGTCCATGTGTAGACAAAGTGGGAAGGGGTGACATGTTTGAGAAATACATAGAAGGTTTGTACGCGTAAAGCATGTTGAGCAAGTGACATGGCACTGCTGGATGAGGATGTGAATTGGATGGAGGGTGGAGGATTTGTAGACCTGGTTCAGGGCCTTATTAGGAAAGATATGAGAATCTTAAAGTGTTTTACCCAAGGAAGTTGCATTTCAATATTACAGCTTTAAAAATTGACTTTGGACAGAAAGGTCTGAGGCAAAAAAGTGGATACAAATTGAGATGTGAGGCTGCTGAATAATCAGATGATGTCGCATAGGCAGAGTAAACACACCTTCATCAACTGGTGTATAATGAAGAGTCTGAATACTATGCAGAGTTCTTCAAATGTATCAACTAACGTAATTTTCACAGTAGTGAGGAAGGTACTATTATCCCCACTTTATAGATGAGAAAACCATGCAAACTGTTGGATTAGGCTGAAGGCAGTGGAGACAGGAAACTCTGAGCAGATTAGAGATCTAAGTGAGAAAATAAAAAGATTGAGTGGGTAAAAGACAGGTATAACAATAATGCTTGGGTATCTGGCATAAGCAATTGTATGGTAGAGAGTCCCTTTATCAAAATGAGGGAAACTAGAGGAAAAACAGGTTCATCTTTAACTTAATATTGGAGGCTCTGAAATTGGTACCACCATTTTACTTTAAATGGCAAAAAAGAGACAGAAAATTAATTAGAAGCATTTTCTGGTACTATTTGCAGATTATTCTCGTGGGGAGAATTCTGAATTTCTAGCAACCTCCTGGACTTCTAGTAACCTTCATTATACAGTTTCAAGTGCTCAGGATCTTAATCTTCTATATATGTGATTTAATTGGGGTTTGGTGGGAGTAGAAGTAAATAAACTCCAAATGTTACAGATACGCAGGTAAATAGATGGGTAGACAGATGGAGTTCAAGAAGTTTAGGTTAGCATGGTTAATTATTAGGAAGCATAATTGCAATTAAAGTGAATGAATTCTGTACTGAAACCTACCTACTACCTTATTCACGAATTAGTGGAATGCAATTTTTGTAAATAAAAAAAGCAATAAAGGAGTTTAAATAATGTAAAAATACCAAACTTTCAGTGATTCTAAGACCTTGCAGTAACACTACAGACTGAATTCAAGAAAGAAATGTTGAAAGAAAGAGTGAGGAAAAATTGAGGGGAGATGGAAATTGAGACAAACGTATAAATTATGAGATGTGTAAATTATTGGTATACGAAACAGACATGTTAAATTACAGGTTAAGAAGTAAAACATGACAGAAATTCTGAGGATTTTTAAAAATACTTTTGTAGTTTTAAGTGATATTTGTAATTATATATTCCGAGCATAAGAGGATTTTTCAAAATAGTGGCATAATTGATAATGTTTAGCTGAAACTGAAAACGATTTTTAAAATATGCTATAAGCTCAAAGGAAACTTAGTGAACCTCATTGGTAACCTAGAGGTATTATATTGGGAAGTTAGAAGTAGGAAAGTCGAAGTATTTATTTTTGGCATAAGGTACTGAGAAAGAAGAATAAGAGCTAATGAAGATATATTGGGAACATTTATGAAAAGGAGCTGCCTGAAAAAGAGGAAACAAGTAGAGAGATGGGTACTTTAAAACCGAACCATCATTCTAGGGAATCCAGTGTTTATTACTTGAGTATTAACTTTTAGAAAGACAGTGGAAGACCTGAGACCCTAAAATTACCCCACTCACTGAGTAGTTATTAAAATCTATTATTTTTAGAACGATATTATTAATACATAAAATTGAATCCTTTGTTATGACTTGCTGCTGTGTGCTTAACAAGAAACTGTTTCTTGGGAAATAGAAAAATCTGCTTTCATTTTAGCAATAACAAAAAGATATATTTATCATGGCATTAAAAACATTTCCATGTAACTATAATTAGGAGTTGATAAAATGATTTAACAATGCTTACAGTGTTACTCAAACTTAAAAAGAAAATAGTATATATTATTTTTGTAATAAATTCAAAATATCACAGGTTGGAATATGCTCTTTTATACTCTGCTTTAGGGGCGTTTATTTATCTTCAGTTTGGATGGAACTAATCATGCTTATGAAATCAGAGGAACTCATCACATACTGAGTTCCACGCCACACATAGTACTGTATATGGTAAAATATATAGAGAGAGATTATGTGTGTGTGTGTGTATGTATGTGTGTGGCTTATCATATATTTATTGAACAGAACTCCATTGTTAATTTCTCCTGTGATGTTACAGTTTGGTTGCAAATGGAAAGTCTGAACAATTCCTCTAACTGTAAGCAAATAAGATACTGAAAGTCTTGGGCTAATAGTTGAATATTCTGTTTTGCAGACATCCCATTCAGTGCCACGCCGGTGAATGCCTTTTACAATGGCTGCATGGAAGTGAATGTCAATGGTGTACTGCTGGATCTGGATGAAGCCATTTCTAAACACAATGATATTAGAGCTCACTCATGTCCATCAGTTCGGAATAACACACAAAGTCCTTAAGTCATCTTTTACCTGCTGATAATATTTCTTTTCTGAGTGTAATTATACCTGTTTCTGTTACAGCTGGGAGGTTTTATCTATGATGTGAACTCTTTAATTTTTTTGTGGTACTTTGAACTTCTTGCAGTTTTAAAGAACTTTTATCAAGAAAAAACTTCTGTTGTAATATTAAAAAAGTTTTACTCTTATTGCCATCTAGAAATTAAATAAGGAAAAAAAATTTTAAATTTTAATTTTTTGTTGCAAAATGACAGTTTTTGAAAACGTGAATTTTAATTTCACCATCATTGGGCTAGTATTTTAAATATCTGTTTTTCTCAGAAGGCAAATCAGTAATCCAAACAAAAGCTCCTGTGATGAAATACTATCGATCAGAGGCAGATACGATTTTTTTTTTTTGCTGCTACTCTTTTGTGATGAAGGCAGAAGAGATGTTTTATTGAATGTGAATTGAATGGAAGGTCTTAAACTTTTATTGCAAAATAATTCATCCAGGGGAATAACTTTGGCTCTGTCTTTTTCTTATGTGACTTTGCATTTCCACCAGCACCTTCAGTGAATTAGAAGATACAAGGGACACGTTGCCTTCTGAGTAGCACATGAATCTTGCTTCTTGGGAACTGGATTCTCAGGATGAGAAGTCCGATTATTTTGGAACGGGTGTGCAAATCTGGGTTGGGGACATTCCTTAAATTCGGCTGTACAGGTCTAGTAAACTCTGGATTAGAAAAGGCAGTATTTAGTGGTGAAAAAGAGAATAAATGTGGTTTACAGTTTTCCTTCAATCCAGATATTTTAATTACTATAATAAATCAGGTTGGAATATGCTCTTTTATACTCTCCTTTGGACATAATTTGTTGAGGAACAAAAGAATCTATGAAAGCTAGAATGGATTTTTAACAAAAAGATAACCACAGAGGGATATAGTAAATATTATGCTTTGTACTCAGAGAAGTAAGGGAGTGAGACCGCAGTGTACCTGTTGGTGGTGCATCTGAGATGGCAGTTTGCTTCCCTCCTGAACCTACCTGTTAGGTGTGTATCAGATGTTTCATGGACTTTTAAGAAAATAAACTTTTTCACTACAGATACTTTGAATCACATAAAACATAATAAATTGATGTATATTTTAACAATGTGTGTAGATACTATCTTTACTCCACAGGAATAATATCTTTATTCTAACGAAATGTAAGGTTACATAATATACTCTACTTCCAGTAACATAGTAGTTTCTTCAGTTGAAAGACAAGTAAAACTAAAATATTTGATGAATATTTATGATGGGTTGCAGAGTGGGGATTATGAAAAGCAGAAAAGCAGAAATTGTGCTAGATCATCTTAATGGATGTAATTTTTCTCTAATTGCTACTATGTACTGTGGGTGATGAATACCAGCAAGTGATTATTGATACCAACAAGTGACTATTGATAACTGTGTTGATGCAAAAAAGCAAGGAAGGGTAAAATCTATGGGACATATGAGAAAAAGGGGAAAAAAGAGCAGAAGAAAGGAAAAAAATTAATATCCTCTGAGGAAGAGTTCTCTGTTTTGGACTTCTGGAAGAGCAAAATGCTTACTGCCTTGTAGATAAAGAATAGCATCCTATGAACTATAGACTGTTATCTTCTAACCTGATTGCTACAGAAAGCCCCTGGCAAAGATTATCCTACTTCCCAAGAAAAGCAATAGTATAATAAAATCGATGATTTACTAGGAATGATCCTCATAAATTCTCTTTCCTGCTGAAGTTTCACACTTTGGAATCTGAAATCTCATTCTCTGGCTGGGGTGAGATGGGAAAGTGAACTGGTGTTTACCTGGCACAGTAAGAGTCCAGCACTGTTGCCTGGAGTTCCAAATATTAAATATAAACATTTAATTTAAATGAAGTCATACAACCACATGCTATTAAAAAGCTTTTGCACCGCAAAAGAAATCACCAATAGAGTAGGACGAAAACCCACAGACTGGGAAAAAATTTTTGCTAGCTGTCCCTCAGACAAAGGTCTAACATCTAGAATATACAAAGAACTCAAAAAAATTAAACCTCCCAAATTTAAAGACCCAATCCAAAAATGGGCAACTGAAATGAATAAACATTTCTCACATGAAATAAAAATGGCAAATAAATATATGAAGAAATGCTCAACATCACTAGTCATTCGAGAGATGCAAATCAAAACAACGTTAAGATTTCACCTCACTCCAGAAAGAACCGTGTATATGGAAAAATCAACCAATAACAAATGCTGGCGGGGCTGTGGGGAAAAAGGAACACTCCTCCACTGTTGGTGGGAATGTAGACTAGTCCAGCCACTGTGGAAATCAATATGGAGATTCCTCAAAAAACTACAACTGGAGGTTCCATTTGACCCAGCTATTCCCCTACTGG
>PVJO010022015.1:0-28844 GCA_004026905.1 Hystrix cristata | reverse complement strand
CTGGTCCAGCCACTGTGGAAATCAATATGGAGATTCCTCAAACAACTAGAACTAGAGGTTCCATTTGATCCAGCTATTCCCCTACTGGGGATCTTTCCAGAAGAGTTAAAATCATCATACCACAGAGATATATGCACAACCATGTTTATAGCAGTGCAGTTTGTAATAGCTAGGTCTTGGAAACAACCCAAATGCCCAATGACCAATGAATGGCTAAAGAAGATGTGGCTTTTCTACACAATGGAGTACTACATCGCCATAAAGAAGGATAAACTAGAGTCATTTATATGTAAATAGATGTTCCTTGAGAATATACTACTAAGCGAAATAAATCAGACACTCATGACTACACATCGAATTGTTTCTCTGATATGAGAAACCATAACTGTAAATAAGGGCAAAGTAGTGTAACGGATATCATATAAAAGGAAGATAATATACAAAGGAGAGGAGTACCAGAAAGAGGGAAGGGGGGAAAAGCAGGAAGGGAAAAAACGGAAAGAAAGGGGAAAGGGAAATCATGAAGAATTGTAAATAAACCTGCTGTAAATAGGGATGGAGGGAACAGAAGGGAGGGGAGGGTAGGGGGTGAGAACTAAGAGACACCATGTACAGGTACAAAACAAACATGTTAAATGTGATCAATATATGGACAATGTACCAATACATGTTCTTGGTTAAAAAAAAAAAATTCAATTTAAGGGGCTGGCAATTTAGCTAATGGTTAGAGTGCTTCCTTTGTGAGCACAAGGCCCTGAGTTCGATCCCCAGCACAAAAAACAAAACAACAAAAACTTAAGGGGTTGGGGATTTAGCTCAAGTGGTAGAGTACTTGCCTAGCAAGCTCAAGGCCCTGAGCTTGATCCGCAGCACTCCCCCCAAATTTTTTTAATTTAATTTTGTTTTTCAGAACTGGTGATTGAACCCAGAGCCTTTGCTCTAAGTTTCAGGCCGGCCACCAACTTACTATGTAGCCCAGGCCGGCCTCGAACTGGTGCAATCCTCCTGCCTCAGCCTCCTGAATGCTGGGATTTTGGGTGTGTGCCACAGTGCCTGGCATTCTTTCATTAATTTTTTTTCAGGTTTTTTTTATTAGTACATGTTTACAGTACATAACAGTTACATTTCTTGTGGGGAGTTGGTACATGAGCATAACACATCTTAATTCTTTTTTTTTTTCATACAAGGCAGTGTTTATTTTCCTTTTTTATCTTATTTTGGTGGTAAATTTTAGATACACTCAACATTTGTCATAGGGAATTTGTACCTGTACATGGTATATCTTGCTTCTGCTTTTTTCCCCCCATTCCCTTCCCCTCCCTTCGACTCCTCTTTCCTCTTTATTTACAAAAGCTTTGTTTCCATTTTACTATGCTTTTTTTTTTTTAATTACTTTTTTATCTTGAGACAGGGTCTTGCTAATTTGCTGAGTTGGCTGGGGTAGCCTCAAACTTTTGATTCTCCTGCCTCAACCTCACAGATCTGTTTTTCTTTTTCTTTCTTTCTTTCTTTTTTTTTTTTTTTTGATGTGAATTCCTTGGGGTTTTCTCTATATACAACCATGTCATTTGGGAATAGTGTTTCTCTTTTTCCCTTGAAATGCAAATACCTTATATTATTATTTCCCCTGTCTCATGGCCCTGTCTAGAATCTCCAGAGAAGTGCTGACTAGAAGTGGGAAAGCAGACGTCCCAATCTCATCCTTGATCTCAGGGCAAGCTTTCACACACTCACCATTAAGTACAGTGTTAGCTATGAATTTTTCTATAAATGCCCTTTATCGGGTTGAAGAATTTCTGTTTTTATTCCTAGTTTGTTGAGTTTTTGTTAGCTCGTTTGCGCTTATAGTCCTGGGGACTGAGCCCAGGGAGCACTGAGCTACATCTCTAGCCTTTTAATTTTTTTCAGAATTTGAGACAGGGCCTTACTAAGTTGCTTAAAGCTGGCCTCAGACTTGTCCCCCTGCCTCAGCCTCCTGAGTAGGTAGGATTATAGGCATGAGGTACCACACCTGGCTATTTTTTTTAATCATAAAGGGGTATTGGATTTTGTCACGTGCTTTTCCTTTATCTAAGGAGATGATTAAGTGGGTTTTTTTCCCCCTTTTTCTGATGTAGGGTTTTATGTTGGCTTTCATATGTTGAGCCAGTAAATCCATTTGGTTATGACAGCCAAGCCTTTTTGTCTTGATGGATTTGATTTGGTAATATTTTGTCAATGGTTTTTGTATCTATAATCATAAGTGGTTTTAGGTTAATTTGTAGTTTTATTTTTTGGCAGTACTGAGGATTGAACCCATGGCCTTTGCATTGAGCTACATCCCTAGCCCTTTTCATTTTTTTATGTTTTTGAGACAGGGTCTCAGTAAGTTGCTTGTTTGTCCAGGTTGAGCTTGAATTTGCAACATTCTTACTGCATCCTCTCAGAGTGCTGGAATTGCAGGTTTTTAGAGTGGAAACTTCAGAGAGGGGAAGAGGCAAGGAAGACTGTTCTGAGGCATCTCATGAGTGTGGCTCCTCTGATACCTTGACTTCAGACTCTGGCTTCCAGAAGTGTGAGACAGTGTATTTTTGTTTCAGCCCACCTAGTTTATGATACTTTGTGCAGGATGGCCTAGGAAACTAATACAAGTTGCCTTCTGTACGGGTTTTTTTTTTTTTTTTTTTTTTGTGGTGCCGGGGATTGAACTCAGGGCCTTGTGCTTGCAAGGTAAGCACTCTAATCACTGAGCTAAATCCCCAGCCCCATGTACGTTTTTTTAAATTACAAAATTTTAAAAATTTTGTTTCAGAAAAAAACATTTTGTTTTGAAGCATGTGGGTAAATTGCCCAGGGTGGGTTTGAGCTCGAGGTCTTCCTGCTTTAGTGTCCTTAGGGTACTGGGATTACAGGTGTGTACTGCCATGCCAGGCTTGCTTTCTATAAATTCTGATATGTTGTGTTTTCATTTTTATTTAGTTCAAAATATTTTTGAGATTTTACAGATGATTTCTTTGACACCATGCCCCCAGCTCCTGTCTTTTTCTCTCAGCGCTTTGACTATGCTGTCCAGCCTCCGTGGTTTCTGAGGAGACAGGAGCAGTCAGTCTTACTATGCAAGGGAAGTTGCTTCTCTTTTGCTGGATGGAGTCTGTTTTTTGGTCCCCGCATTGCCACATGTGGACTGTTGGATGTTTTAGCTGCTTTTCAGCTTTAACATTCTATCATCCTGTCTTAGAAAACACGGGAAATTTTTCTGTAGATGTTTCTTTTTTTTGGTTTTGTTTTGTTTTTGGTGCTGGGGATCGAACTCAGGGCCTTGTGCTTGCGAGGCAGACACTCTGACCACTGAGCTAAATCCCCAGCCCCTGTAGGTGTTTCTTTACTCTTCTGTGATTTAAATCCAAGTTACTCATATTTAATTCTCCCCTACTGTCCCTGATACTTACCACACTGCTCTCTGATGCTGGGCCAGGCAGGCTTCTGCCTCTCCCCCTCCTCAGGTGCCCCTTCTGCACTTGATCTTAGCCAAGAGGTCGAGAAGCCATAGGGTGCCCTTTCTGGTAAGATCACTTTGGACCTAGAAGTTAAGTCTGTTGGTTGGTTTCTAGCCTGTGTTTTTCTGGGATTCTCACCAGCATCTGGCCAGTAATCAGGAGGAGAGATGTGATTGGTTTTCTTCTTTGGCCTCCAGAGCACTTTACTGTTCTGGTTTTACCCACCCCATGGTGCTTTTGTTCCTCAGTTCTGCTTGTGGGACCTGCTTCCCAGCCACCTCTGCAGGGGAGTGCCCAGGGCCCAGTCCTGGTTTCCCTCAGTGATCCCAGGTTTGTGTCCCAGCCTGGGCTCTTACCTGGGCTCCAGCTGTGGTGACATGTTGGTTACATGGGGATAGTAGGCCTCTGCTGCTCAGCAGGGCACATGAAATCTCTTGACTTCTGAGCCTGCTCTTGGTGGCCTGACATCCACAGGGACTGATGCTGTCTGCACACTGCTTCCCAGAAGACTGTTCTAGCTCTGCCTTTACAGTGCAGCCTCTGGCCTTGCCAGGTGTTGGCCCTTCTCTCTGCTGCCTTTTTTAGTTTTGTTTTTTTTTGAGACAGAGTCTCACTATGTAGCCCAGGCTGGCCTGGCATTTGTGGTGATCCTCCTATCTCAGCCTCCTGGGATTACAGCTGGGATTATAGGTGTGTGCCACCATGCCCAGCTTTTCTCTGCTTCCTAATGGCCCTTGTGTGCTCTGCCCTTGTGAAGTGTTTCTGCTCGTGCTGGGATTACCTTCTTGGGGTTTCTAAACCCCAGTGGGGTCTGGCTCTTGCTTGCCTGTTGATCTTCTTTCCTGTCACCTCCTCCTGACTCCTTTTGCTCCAGGTAATGTGGCCTCTTGGCTGTTTGCAGATTACCAAGGTGTTGTGCTTCTGGCTCTTCTGGAGGCTCTGCCCTGGGCTCCAGCAGAACTCTCCTTTTCACCTTAGGGAGCGACCTCAGGTAGGATCTGTGGACATTCTCTGTCCTTTCTTCTGCTTCTTTCTTCTCGATAGCACTCTTTCACTCTTTGCGTTTGCTTTGTGTTGGGAAACCAAGTTGGAGCTTGGTGAAACCTGGGAAACTGGGTACTAGGGAAGACCCAGGCTGTCCCATGGGACCTTGCTTTTGGGTTTTGCAGGGCTGTTTGGCCCTGTTAGTCTTATGTGGTTATGTTACGGCTTGTGTCTAGATGTCTCCCAAAGCATCGTGGGTTCGTACATGGAGCTTTTCAGAGCTGGCAGGATCTAGAGCATGTGATACTGAGATTAAAGGTGTATGGTACTAAATTAGTCCACTGATTGAAATTAGCATAGCATAGCACTGATTGAAATTAGCACTCTGGGTGTGGGCAGCACCAATCCATTAGGCTTATAGCCTGACTATAAGGGGAAAAGAAGGAACTGCCATGCCACCCTGCCTTGGAGCCAGCTAACTATGGACTGAAACCTCTACAAACTGTGAGCTAAATAAACCTTTCCTCCTTTAACTTTGGGTGTCAGGTATTTTGTCTCAGCAACATGAAGAGTAATTTAAGACAGTTTAGAAGCCTGGAATACTTTTGTCTGTTTACCGAAGACTGTCCTGTAGGCTGCCTGCAGACAGTGACTCACTGAGAAATCCGGTAGTTTTATGATAGGGCTCTCTGGTTTTGGGTCTTGTTTGTTTTTATATCCTTACGACCCAACTCTTGGATCTGTTAACTAAAAAAAGATAGTTTTCTTTTCACAGGGAAATATTTCATAGTTTAGCTCTTCCATCAAGGAAAGTAACTTAATTTTTTGAATGTAAGTATAGACAATGAAATGCTAAAAACTAAATTGTATGTCCAAATAGTGGCTGCTTCTGAAAAATTGCCCTTCAGCTTATTGTTTTGAAAGTGTTCACCTGTAGAGAATGTCCAAGCACTGATGCACCTTAATGTGTATTTATCACTTACTTTAGACCGCTTCTTTCTCTTTATACTATACTATTAATGTGTCATTAAAGGCTGAGTTGCAGGGGTCAGGACCTTTCACCATTAACTTTTGGAGTGTATATCTCCTGAATCTCCATTTTTTTTTTTTTTTTTTTCTCCAAGACAGGGTCTGGCTATGTAATTTGGGCTGCCCTTGGACTCACTGAAGCCCAGACTGGCCTTGAACTCACGGCAATCTGCCTGCTTTAGCCTCCCAAGTGCTGGGATCATAGGTGTGTGTCACCATACCTAGTGATCTCCTGCCCCTCTTGATAACAGGTTTTATGTTTTATTTTTGATGATACTGTGGATTGAACCCAGGACCTCACACATGCTAGGCAAGTGCTTTACTCTTGAGCTGCATCACCAGCCCAACTAGTTCATTCTTGTTTTTTTTGTTTGTTTGTTTTTTTGAGACATGGTCTTGCTATGCAGTTCAGGCTAGCTTTGAACTCACTGTGTAGCCCAGGCCAGCCTCAGACTCATGGTGATCCTCCTTCCTCAGCCTCCCAAGTGCTGGGATGACAAGTGTGCAAGGTGTGCACCACCATGCCTGACTTTTAAAATTTTTTTTATTTTTAAGCAGTATTGGAGATCAAACCCAGGGGTGGTCTCCCACTGAGGCCTTTAAAAAATAAATTGATTGATTGATTGAGGTACTGGGGAATCCCAGGGTCTTCACATTCAGCTACATCACCATCCCCTGCCCCCGCCCCGGCCCTGCCCCATTTATTTATTTATTTATTTATTTACAGACAGGATCTTGCTAAATTGTCTGCCCAGGCTGGGCTCAGACTTGTGATCCTCCTGTCACAGCCCCAGAGGAGGAATTGCAGGTATATGCTACCACATCCAGCCCTTTTTGTTTTGTTTTGTTTTTGTTTTTTTGGTGCTGGGAATCTAACTCAGTGTCTTGTGCTTGCAAGGCAAGCACTCTAACCACTGAGCTAAATCCCCAGCCTAGCCCTTTTTAAATTTAAAAAAAAAAAAATGTTGAGACAGGATCTTGTTCAGTTGTCTAGGCAGGACTTGAACTTGTGATTTTCTTATCTTGGCTTCTCAAGTGCCAGGATTATGAGTATGTACCAACATAGCGGGCTCAGCAAATTCATTCATACAAAGCCACAGTACAAGGATTACATTCAGGAAATTTAATGTTGACATAATACTGTTTCTTAATATATCATTCAAATTCAGATTTTTCTAGTTGTTCCTCAAATATACGATATGGATTTTTTTTGGCAGTACTAGTAGCACTGAGCTAGTACTAGTTGTATTGTGCTACCTCAGCCCCCTTTTTAATTTTTTGTTATTAATTTACTTATTGAGGACTGAGGATCAGATCTAGGGGTGGTCGACCACTGAGCTTTATCCCCAGTCCTTCTCAGTTTTCATGTTGAGTCAGGGTCTCACTAAGCTGCAAAATTACCCAGGTTGTGTTTGAAATTACGATCTTCCTGCCTTTGTGCCGCCCACCCCTTCATAGATTTAAGAAAAAAGTCAGCATGTTGTTGTAACCCTTTGTCTTCTTTCATCTAGAATGCACCTTCCACTCCCAAGTCTTTCATGACAGTTTTGAATTTAAGCCTCTTTTCTCTAAAATTTACCCATGACTTGTCCTAGATTTGTCTGGTTTCCCCGTGATTAGACTCAGGTTTAAGCATTTTTCAACAAGAACCCTATTAACTGATGCTGTGGATGTTTCTGTGTCATGAGGAGGCATATGTCAGCTTTCCCAGTGTTGCTGATGCCACCGTTTACCCAGTGACCCCCCCATCCCTCATTTTCCATTTTCCATTTTTCATTTGTATTCTTTGCTTGTCTTTTTGAGGCGGGATCTCGCTGTGTAGTTCAGGCTGGCCTTGAACTCACTGTATATCCTGAGCTGGCCTCAAATTTGCCGTGATCCTCCTGCCTCACTCAGTTTCCTGAGTGCTGGGATTATAGGCGTGTACTGCCATGCCTGGCTATGTTTGTATTTTTTTGGTATTACTATAGGGTGACTTTTTTTTTTTTTTAAACAAGAAGTTTATTTAAACAACAAGATACTTGGGTTTAAAGGGAAACTGATCTAGAATTCTTTTTTTTTTAAAGAGTAATTTACTCCTACTTAAAGACAGATTGCCCTACATGTAACAGCTACGTACAGAAAAGTTATAAAATTGTCCTTGGTTTTACAATGATAAGTGAAAAACATTAAAATTCTCCAATCAAACAAGGTTTGCAAGGATTTTTTACGTTGTCGTCTTTTCTGTTAAAACAGTGAGAGCAATATAGCTTACTGGAATATGAAGATAAGAGCTGATGAGCATGCCACTAATGGAGAGAGGGGATTATTTTCACAGAATCAGTATCTCCCCATCCCATCTCCATTTGATGTCAATCAAAACGTATTGTTGGCCATTTAGTTAAAAAAAAAAATGCAGTATGTTTGTGCACATACACCAGATACTTTATGTACAATAAAGGAATGGGGAAGGGATAAATGAGAGAATAGAGAAAACTATACCGTAGTAGTCAGGATGTGGTGGAACCAAATTGCAGTTTTCTAATTGAGAATGTATTCTTGGTCTGTAAGAACAGAGTTCTGGCGTAGTGTTGTTGCAGGTTCCCTTTTTAGTAGTCACCGCCTGTCTGCTGCTGGAACACATCAATTGTATCTTAGTCCTCCGCATGCAACTGTGCAGGTGTGTCTAGTTCATTGATTGGCTCTCCATCAAATCGGACTCTGATCTGCCTCATTGACAAACACTGTCATTCACAATAGGCTTTCATTAGTTTACTAAGTGGTGTATGCCTCTTAATCTTGAACTGCACCACAGAACCATCCTGCCCCGCCACCTTCAAATTAATACGATCGTTGTTCTCAGTCTTGACTCCTTCCTTGGGCTTTTCGTCGGCCATAGCGAGCATCAGAGTCTTCTCAGTTGCCGCTTCACAAAAGAGGTACCAGGTCCGCACCGAAGGAACACACAAGCAGCACCAGCAGCAGCAGAAGGAGGAGGTGGTAGCGGTCAGGGTGACTTCTGTAGTAATGAATTTGTATTTATTAAATGTGTAGTCTTTTATCATTTGTGGGTTTTTTTGGTGCTGTGGATGGAACTCAGGGCCTTGTGCTTGCTAGGCAAGTGCTGTACCACTTGAACTAAATCCCTAGCCCCTTTTATTTTTTATTTTTATTTTTATTTTTGATGTTTTGAGACAGGATCTCGCCATGTAGTCCAGGTTGGCCTCAAACTCATGGTGATCTTCCTGCCTCAGCCTCCTGAGTGCTGGAATTACAGGCATCGTTTGTCTTTTTTATTTTTATTTTTATTTTTTTTATTTTTTGGTCCTGGGGATCGAACTCAGGGCCTTGTGCTTGCAAGGCAAGCGCTCTAACCACTAAGCTAAATCCCCAGCCCCTCGTTTGTCTTTTTAATACTCGAATTATTCTAATTTGGCCAATGGGGACCTTTCACACAAGATTCTGTGACATGTCCTAAGTAGTTCTGAGCTCCTTGCTTTGTAGGACAGCAAAATCATAAGCGACCATTTTGTACACTTTTCAGCAATTAAATTTTGAGAAAGCAGATGAAATAGATAATTTCCTAGGAAAGTACAATTTGCCAAAATTTACCCTAGTAAAATAGTGTATTAGTTATCTATAGCTGTGTAACAGAACTCGCTAAATGTAGCAGTTTAAAACAACACATTGATACCTCAGTTTCTGTGGGTTAGGAGTACAGCTGAGCTTTTGAGTTACACTCTCTTGGCAGTTAGGTGTCTTAAGACCTAGGGTGGGAGATGTTTCAAGTCTCAGCTGGGGCAGCGTCTGCTCCTCAGTTTATCACTCTGCCCTGCTTATTGTGTCTTGTCTCATCCCTCCCCTTTCAACCATCTCTGTTTATCCATTCACCAGGCTAGCTTGTCTGTGTCTGTCCATCCATTTTATCTATCCTATCTCTTATCTCTTCATTCTTCTATTCATCTAACCTATTACGTGATATATTATCATATATTCTCTATCATATCATTTATCTGTCCATCTTCTTTCTGTTCATCCACGTATTCCCTTCTTTCGTTTGTCCTTTCTGTGTTCCTTCCTCCCTTCCTGTCTCTTGTCCATCCATCCAGCCATCCAGTCTGCTACCCATCTATCTACCCACTCATCCACCACCCATCTAAATCTATCCATCAGTCTTATTTTTCTGTCTAGTTTATTTCTCTGTCTTACTTGGTAGGGAACTCTGGAGGCATTCCCACCAACATCAGGAGTAAGACAAGGCTGCTGATCGTCCCTACTGATCTTTAATATTTTATTGGTTAGATTGAGCAATGCAGCTAGACAAGAGAACTATTAGAGGCAAAAGAATTAAAAAATAAGCGGTAAAACCGTTTGTGAGATGAACTATGCTTACTTGGTAAACTCTGAGAGTCAGTGCTAAAACCCAGACAGTAAAATCATTTAGTAAAGGACTGAATATAAACTGACGTATGAAAATGAATAGCCTTCATATGTACAGAACAGAAACCCCATTTACAAGAGCAGCACAAAGATAAAACACTCTGAAACAAGTTTAATAAGATCTACAAAGCTTGTGTGAGGAATGCTGTATTTGAAACAGACTGGAACCATGCAAAGATACTTCTTGTTCTTGGATGTCATAGAGATGTCAGTTTGCCTATGGGGGTGTAAAAATTTGTCCTTTTCTCTGTAAAAATGCCAGCAAGGAATAATTTAGTTCTGCCTTTCTCCTGTTAACTTACAGTTGGTCAGTCAAACAGAAAATCTTGTAGGCTCTGGCTTTAGAACATCACTCATTCTCTCACCACTCACCACTCCCTCTAATGGCTTCATTACTTGGGTCCAAGCCACTCCTCTCTTGCTTGGATTAGAGTAATCACCCTTAACTGGTCTTCCTAGTTTTTCTGCCTCCGTACTATCTCTACCTGTTATGGTTTGGGTGAGCCCCCATTCCTCAGGGCAGTTAGTGGGAGGAGTTTGGGTCATGGGGGCAGAACCTTGTGGGTGGGTTAATGCTTTTCTTTCTGGAACGACTTAGCTGTTACAAATGTTTGGCCTCCTTTTCTCTCTTCTCTAAGCACGGGCTCATCTTTTCACTTTCCATTATGGGCTGAAGCAACACCAGACCCTCTAGACGCTGGACTTCACCGTCTCCAAAAACCATGAGCTGAAATAAACTTCTCTTCTTTATAATTACCCAGATACAGGTCTTCCGTCGTAACAACAGAAAACAGATAAAGACACCAACCATTCTATCCGTTTTTCCATCCAGAAAGCCAGAGTGATCCTGGTTGTGGTGTCATGCTATAGTTTTTTTGTTTGTTTTGTTTTGTTTGTGATAGGGTCTTGCTGTGTTGCCCAGGCTAGCTTCAAACTTGAAATCCTCCTGCCTCAGCTTCCTGAGTAGCTGGGATTACAGGTGCATGCCTCTGCATCTAGCTATACCATAGTTTTGTAAAACTGGGGGAAACTGGGCATTAGTGCATGCCCATTAGTGACTCTCAAATTCAAGTTCTCTGGTACTCCAGAATGTAACTTTTTTGGGGGGGGAGGACAAAAGATCTTTGCAGGTGAAATTAATTAAGGAGCTTGAGATGAAATCATCCTAGCTTTAGCCTAGGCCCAGTACTGCTGTATTTGTAAGATGAGGGGAGGACGCACAGGGAAGAAAGCCATCTGACAGTGCAGGCTGAGCTTGGAGCGGAGATCTGTAAACTGAAGAATGCCCTAGATTGCCACAGGCCCCAGAAGCTGGAAGAGGGGAGGAGGGGGACAGCTCTGCAAACAGCTTGACTTCAGACTTCTGGCCTCTAGCAGGGTAAGAGGATAAAGGTAAGTTTCTGTTATTCTAAGACACTGTGTGTGTAGTATTTTGTTAAGGCAACTCCAGGAGACTAATACACTGGGCAAAATGCATAGGGTCTCTGTGAATTACTTTTTACAAGTGCATGTCAATTCACATTGATCTCAGTAAGAGCTATTTGAAGGACCATTGATATATTTTCATAGTGGATGTACCGTTTTACATAGTGGCTGTGCCAGCAGTAGATGAATGTTCCAGTTTTCCTTTCTTTCTTTTTTGGTGCTGGGGATCAAACTCAGGGCCTTGTGCTTGTGAGGCAAGCACTCTAACCACTGGGCTAAATCCCTAGCCCTAGTTTTTCTACATTGTTACTGACACTTGTTACTGTTCACCTTTTTTGTTTATAGCCCTCCTACTGGATGTGAAGTGGCACCTCATGGTTTTGATTTGTGTTTCACTGATGACTAATGATGTTGAACATCTCATATGCTTATTGGCCATATGTATATCTTTTTTGGAGAAATGTATTCAGATACTTGGCTTTCTTTTTGTCCTTTTTTTTTTTTTATGGTACTAGAGGTTGAATGCGGGGCCATACATGCTTGACAAATGCTGTATGACTGAACTATATCATCCTTTTTAAAATTTTTAATTTAAGACAGAGTCTTCACTGAGTTGCCCAGGCTGGCATCAAACTTGTGCTCCTTCTGCCTCAGAATCCTGAGTAGCTGAGATTACTGTGTGCCACCGTGCCTGGCTAATTAATGTAATGTGTCTATGTTTTCTTTTATTGCTTGTGCTTTTGTTTTCCTGTGAAACATTTGCTAAATCCAAGGTTATGAAGATTTATGCCTGTACTTTCTTCTGAGAGTTTAATAGTCTTAGCTCTCTTTTTTTAGATCTTTGGTCCATTTTGAATTTTTTATCTGTGGTATGAGGTAGGGGTTCTGCTTAATATGGTTACATGTGGCTGTCCAGTTATCCTAGCACTACTGTTGAAAAGATCCCCCTGGCATTATTGAATGGTCTTGTTTGAACACGGATCGGCCATAAATGTGAGGGCTTATTTCTGGTCTCTCAATTCTATCCCATTGATCAAATGTCTTTTTATGCCAGTATCACACTGTCTGGATTACTTATAGCTTTGTATTAAGTTTTGAAATGAAGAAGTGTGCGTCCTTCCACTTTGTCCTTCTTTTTCAAGGTTGTTTGGCTCTGGTGGTTCTCTTAAATTTCCACATAATTTTAGGGCCAGATCATCAGTTTCTGTAGCAAAGTCAGCTGAATCTTGGTGAGATGGGCAAGGTGGAGAGTATGGACAGAGCCACCACACCCCTGGAAACTTGAGTAAAGACTGGACCTGCTGTGGCCTCATACATATTGACTGATGGATGGACATGGGGATGTGCATTGTGGTTGGAAAGTGATTTGGACAGCATGCATGAGTTGAGCCCCTAGTGTGCTCTGGTTGGGTGTCAATTATTGACTGGTTAGGTATTGATTATTGGCAAGATCACAGTGTTCATTGTAGGCCGTATACTAATGGGTACTTATTACATGACTAAAAATAATCAGATAAGTGCAGCATGGAGAAGTAGTTACAACACATTATGTACAGAATTGAATCCATCAGTATGTCTAATATACTTGAGGTCCTAATGAAGAAAGAATAATAGTTAAATGGTAAGAAGAGGTACATGTTGCAGAGTGACTTTCCACCTCCCTCTCTGGTCTTAATCTTAAAAATGTCACACTACTAATAATCGCTTCCGTAAAGATTTTCACACACACACACACACACACACACACACACACACACGCATGCACGCACACCAGCGTCTGATCTTTCAGTGGGTCTGGGTGTCTCAGACACTTTGTGCTTGACCCTGTCTTGGCTTGTCTTCAACTTCCCCATACAAGCACATCAGTATTTGTTATGCTTCTTGAGAGCTTTTTGGTGTTCTCTGGTAGGAGTCTAACGATTTATATAACTGACACTGTGTTGGTGTGTATATTTAGATCTCTAATCTAGGAAGAAGGTTGAATGACTGTCCTTGTTACATATGATTTGGGGAACTTTTGTGAGAATATCTGTAAACTAAATTATAGAATTGCTCAGCAGAGGGGTGTGTACATTGAAAACATTTGCTAAACATTGTTAAGTTGCCCCCAGAGCGGTTTCATTAATTTTATGACATTAATGGAACAAGAGAGTTGCATGTTTATATTCTCATATTAATAGACTTTAACATTTTTTTTGTCAGTTTGACAGGTGAAAATGATACCTTTGTTGCTTTAAATGTATTTTTTTTATTAACTGTAAGCATTTATGTTCCTTCATTTTGATTTTTCTGTCCTTTGTGTGTTTAATGGGGGGGAGCTAAGAGTGAGGCAGAGGGTGGGGTGTCTTCTGCTTTTTTGTGTGAGCTGTGAGTAGGTATCTAAGTGATTGTGTTCTTTCTCCTTAAGATAGACCAGTTGCATTGTGTTTTGTGCACTTGAACTTCTAGTCTGATGTTAAAGAGGAATTGTTTATTTCCCTGAAGTGTTGATCTGTTGGTTTGACCCCTCTGTAACTGGCTTGGGGTCTAGCCTGGCCAAGGTGAACGGGTTGAATTAGGCATGGTTGAGGTAGGCATGACTGGCTGCTGCTCCTGGACAGTCCACACCAGTATTGCTTCCTGAAGACAGAGGATGTGCGTGGGATTACAGAGTAGCATTTCCATAGATAGGTTAGTGTTGTTTAATTTCATATAACCTTAAAAATAGAAAATAATTTTACTGTTACATAAAACCTAAGTATATTATTAAAGGTATTCCTCCTTAAATGACTTCAAGTATTGTTTTGGGTTAAGAACTGCTGCTTGGTCTGGATTGCTAAGATCCCCTCCAAGGAAGAGTTTGGGGCTGGTGCTGGTAGGCTGCATGGGAGCATCCCTGGTGTGAAGAGCCTGCCATCCAGAACCCTGGAGCTCCTCCCAGGGCACAGACATGGGCAGAAGCCTGCCGGGTACCTTGTGTTGTGCTACTGGTGTGGGCTCCTGGCTGCCGAGGGAAATCTCTTTGAAGGTGAGTTCCTGGACAGGGCTAGAAAATTACCCTTTCTTGTTCCCCTACACTTGTCCCGATTCCTGGTCTAGGTTTTTTTCTTGGTACTAACAAAGTTGTCCGGAGAGACCCTAAGAGGAGTGATTGTTTTATGAGATGACCTGAATTGGTCTCTGTAGAGAAACCCTTCTCCATTTTTAGGATGAGAATAATCACTGACCAGTCAGTCATATGGTGACAGAGGAAACTCAGGTGTTTTAAATGTTTATTAATCAGAAGAGGCCTGCGGTGCCGGGGCTGTCCCATGTGGCTCTGGAGTCTTGGCTGCCTGACACAGCTTCCATTTTGGGGAGTGTTTCAGAGCATGCCCAGTGCCAGTGAAGCTTCTGAGGGAGCTTCAGTTAAGCCACTGCAATTCCTCTGCAGTTGGCCGCAGTAACTGCACGAGCATGGGAGGGAGGGAGTGGTAGAGGTGCGTTAAAGAGCGTGATACCAACACCTCTCTTCCTTCTGTAGCCTCCCTTCTTTACAGGGGAGCTCTAGGTTAGGGACAAGACCTGTAGAACAGGGATGCCTGCTGTGATTGTGGGGTCATCTTCTTGTCTCTCCTATCCCCTCCCTGCCAGAGTAGTCCTGTTTTGATGGCTGGTAACCTGAGTCGTGCATTTCTTGGGAGGAGGATGGATGGTGCCTCCAACTGAGAGTTTTTTTTTGGGAGGGGTGCTGGAGGTCAAAGTCAGGGCCTTGTACTTGTTAGGCAAGTGCCCTATCACTGAGCTAAATCCCCAACCCCATACAACTGAAGGTTGCTTTGTGGCTGAAGAAGCTTGTAACTTTTATGACAAACTAGTGATTTTTCTGACCTTTTTTTTTTTTTTTTGGATGCTGGAGATTGAACTCAGCCTTGCCCTTGCTAGGCAGGCGCTCTACCACTTGAGCTAAATCCCCAGCCCCTCATGTTCTGACATTTATAAAACAAGTACTTGAACCATTTTGTAACAGTGTCTCCTTGTTTCCTCTTTCCAGTCCCCATGGCAGCCTCTGGTGGCAGGGGTGAAGTTGGGAGATTGACACTGAGCGTTGAATGAGAACCAGGGACCTTGGGCCTGGGCTGTGCAAAGGAGGGCTGGCATGGTGCTGGGCAGTGTCTCCTTCCAGGCAAGCTGCAAAGAGGGACCTCTGTCTGCTCCAGGCTGAGAGTGGCATTGACCCCTCACAGGACGTGAGGAGAGCATTCTCAGAGCCTGTCCAGTCCACACCTTCTGGGTATGCATGACCCTGTTGATGGGGAGTCTGTTTTCCTTGAAATGACAGACAAAGGAGGATGTGGAGAGATGCAGAAACTCAAGGCAGCAGAGTGTCCACTTTCTAAGCAATTCCATAGAAAAATGACTGCGTAGACAAGTGCTAGCTGCATCCTGGGGAGTGGCCCAGTGGGGTCTGTTTTTACTTCTTGATTTATTTACTGTGAATGATAGATTAGACAGATTGGTTGGTTGTCTGCCGGTTCTAGAATGTGTTCTTGAACAAAAGAGAGGGGGAGGGCAGGCTGCTCGCCCTGATCTGAAGAAATTCCAGCTCAGCACACAGTGTAGGGAGGAAGCGAGAACAGTAGGGACTATTCCTTTGTGTCTGCCCTGAAACAGAATACGGGTGGAGGCTACTGGTGAGCCCAGACAGTGCCATCACTCACATGGCTCCAGCAGTGGTATATGGATGTAGTGCCCTGGAAAATGGCACTTTTTTTTTTTTTTTTTTGGGTACTGGGGATCAAACTCAGGGCCTTGCTTGCAGGACAAGCACTCTAACCACCGAGCTAAATCCCCAGCCCCAGTGGCACTGTTTTGGGTAGTCCTTCTGAAAGGAAGTGTTCGTTCAATCAGGTATGCAAATGTACTGCTGCCAGGATTTTTGAAAACACCTGTGACATATTTTAATGGTGCTTTAATATTAGCAATTCCACCTATAAGGGATTATGTATTCTAATCTATTCAGTGTTGAGAATGTTGTACTTCTGGGGAGACGTTTCCCAGGCCATGCTAAGCTTGTGCCCTGTGGGATCTGGTCGGCCCTGGCCACCTTCCTCCCATCTTCTTACTCTTCCTGCTCGCCTGCATCCCTTTCAGCTTGAAAGACTCTATGTCAGGTGTATGAGTTGAACCTCGAGGTACAGAGGCTGGGATGGGTGGAGCAGGCCTGGCAGGTGCAGCCCAGGTAGACATTTGCTTTCCACTTTAAGAGCATGTTAGAGCTGGAGGTGGCGTTAGAGATTTCAGTATTAAGAGTTTTTTTTTTTTTTTGGTATTAGAGATATTTATCTTCTGTTTGGTGCCCTATTAATCTTCTGTAGACCATAGAATTATGGGAAAAAACAAAATAACCAAACAAAAAGTTTAAGCGACATAAAAGTTTTGATGGCTTTTTGAAATTTACAGTATTTTTGGTCACAGCATTGTATCTTTTCTGTAGATAACTAGGGCAGAAAAGGTGTGCACTGTGCAGTAGTATGGGCTTTCTAGCATCTAAAATCTTGTAGGAATTTCTTATTTAAAGTACATGCAGCTTGACTGGTTTCATGGAGCATAGAGAAGAGTCAGTCCAAATTATTTTGCTTTTAGGGAAGTCCACTTTTTAGGATTGCAGTGAATGGTACATTGGACCTCTTAGAGTGACTGTATCATGTCACACTTTTTTTTAAAGTGAGAGTGTTGCAAAGGAGAGTTCATGTCTTCATATCTATTTTCTAGCCTTTACAGAATGTATCTTTTTTTTTTTTCTTTCCTGCTTTGGAGAAAAAACAGGGCAAGTGAGGAGATAGACAGGTGAGGGGAGGCCAGAGAAAGAACAAGAGTGCTGGAGGCTTTGGGTCCCTACCAGGCTGTCACCTGAGGATGCTGATTCACCTTGGGACCTCTGGATGCCTAGAAGAGGACTGTCTTTCCTTCCCGCCCTTCCTTTCTTTCTCTTCTTCCATACTCTTTCCACTCATCAACTCATCACTATTTATTGTTTTTTTGCCTATTGTGTACCGGAACTGCTGGTCCAGAAAGTTGGATATATTAATGAGCAGAACTAAAACCTAGAGCATTTCCATCATCCCAAGATAACCCTTGTGCCATAGGACTCAAGTCCCTGCAAGCACTAGTCTGCTTTCTGTCCTTTTAAACCTTCCCGCTCTGGGTGTTTCATTCATGTAAATGGAATTGTGTAACTGTGTTCTTTGGTTGGCTTCTTTGAACTACTGTTTTCATGGTTCATGCAGTTGTAGTGTGTATCAGCATCCCGGTCCTCTTATGACTGAATGATACTCTGTGGTTTGGATGTGTACCACACATTGCTGTCTGTTCATCAGTTGATAAGCATTCAGATTGCTTCTACTTTTTTGGCTGTTATGAATAATGCTGCTGTGAACATTCATGTATGAGTTTGTGTGTGTGCGTGTGTGCGTGTGTTTTGACTTACGGTATAATTTCTTTTGGGTATATCCCTAGGGGTAGAATTGCTGGGTCATATGCTAAGTTTGTTTTAAGTGTTTGAAGGATCTTCATATTGTTCTCTATTTTCCATTCCTAACAGCAATGAATTTTTGTATACCCTGGTCAGCAATTGTTGTTGTCTACTTTTATGGTTATTATTATTTTGTATTATTGAAATGAGGTTTTGCTATTTTACCTGGACTGGTCTTGAACTCCTGGGCTCAATCTTTCACCCTGCTTCAGCCTCTGTGGAGTAAATGGGATGACATGTGTGTACCCTGCCCATCTTTTTGTTAGCCTTGCTAGTGGATATGAAATGGTATTTCATTGTAGTTTTGCTTTGTGTTTCCCTGGTGGCTAAAAGTGTTGAGGGGCACCTTTTTTTTTTTTTTTTTTGAGACAGGGTCTTAATATGTAGTTCAGGATGCCTTTGAACTCACCATGTAGCCCAGAATGGTCTCAAACTCATGGTAATCCTCGTGTCTCAGCCTCCTGAGTCCTGGACTTACCGGTATGCACCACCATTCCCAGCTAAGAGGGCATCTTTTTGTGTGCTTATTTGCCATTTGGATATGTTCTTTGGAGAAATGTGTATGCAAATCTTTTGTCCATTATACGTTACAAATTCCTTAGTAGATACATGGTTTGGAAATATTTTTTACCATTTTATATTGTTTTCCCTTTCTTGGTAGTATCCTTTGAAGCACAAAAGTTTTAAGCTGGGTGTAGTGGCACACATCTCTAATCCCAGTACTTGGGAGGCTGAGGCAGAAGAATCACTTCAAGTTTGAGGCCAGCCTCAGCTACATATTGAGTTCAAGGCCAGCCTGAACTACATAGGGAGACCTTGTTTCAAAAAACCAACCAAACAAACAAAAAACAAAACTTATGAAATTGTTTAGTATTGATAGAAGTCCAGTTTATTATTTTTGTATATGAAAGTGATACTTGATTTGCACCAGCCTCCTCCAGAGATGTGTGTATTCCACCCTCATTCTTCCTGGGGAGAATTTGAGCCCCACCCCATCACCAGCACATGCCTCCCTATTAAGGTCTCTCTCACTGGAGGAGACGCTTGTGAGCAGCTGCAGTCCCTCCTGGTAATGTCCCTCACTCCCTTCCCTGACCACGCAGTGCCCTTCTCCAGTGCTGCCCTTGTTGACCTTGCTGCCTAGTGCTGGCCATCTCCATGGGATAGTGACAGCTCAGCTTCTCTCTGCCTTGTGTTTTGTTCACTTCTTTTCATAGGCCCGTGGCAGCCATGAAACCTTGTGGCCTTCCTGCCTATCTCCCTACGTCCTGTGGCTTTTCCTAAGAGAAACCTCCATTCCCCTCTCAGACACTGCCTTGTCCTCGTTCCACTTCCCTGCCCTAGCCTCCCTGTTCTGACTGGCCTGCTGGTCACCTGCCTGTGGGGGTTGGCCTGCAGTACAGCGGGCCCAAGGACCTGTCACCCTTGAGCATATACTCTGCTACCCATCCTTTCTCCCTTCACTCACCCTGTGGCTCTAGAAGGCTCTGGGTCCAGGGGCAGGTAGGGCCTGCCCATCTGTCTTCACCCCTTTGCCGCTTACTTCTTTTGAGGGAGGACACTGCCCCCCGCCCCTTCTGCTATATTGTGTTTTCTGATATTCTCAGTGCTGGTCTGCAGGAGACATCACAGCCGTGCTTGTGGCTCCTTTCCTGCTGACTTGACTTCACAGCTGTGCACCTGGGCCTGGCTCTGAGACTAACTTTGTCTTTTTTTTTTTTTTTTTTTTTGGTACCGGGGATCGAACTCAGGGCCTTCTGCTTGCAAGGCAAGCGCTCTATAGCTTTGTCTTTGTCCACTCCAGTTTGTGCATTGATGAGGATCCTGGCCAGTTCTATGTGGGGCTCTTCCAGGGCCACTGTATGTTTGAGTTGTGGGTTTCTTGTCTGTAGTTGTTGTTTTACATTATTATTCTTTTAGTACTTTTATATTTTATAAATTGGCTCAATTTTATTTTCAGATTTTTTTTTTTTTTTTGCAGTGCTGGGAATCGAACTCAGGGCCTTGCGCTTACTAGGCAAACACTCTACCACTAAGCTAAATCCCCAACCCATTTTTTTGGGTTTTTGAGACAGGGTCTTGCTCTGTAATTTAGGCTGACCTTCAACTCACTGTGTAGCCCAGGCTGGCCTGGAACTTGTAGCAATCCTCCTGCCTCAGCCTCCTGAGTGCTTGAATTACAAGTGTGTGCCACTCCTAGTGGGCTCAAATTTTTAAAAAAATTCTCATTGAGTTTAGGAAAGAAACAGAAGGAAATACATTAAAAGCTAACATGTTTATTTCTGAATTGTGAGATTGCCAGTGATTCTCTTATTTTTTTTGAACATAATAAAATTTTTTTACAGTGATCATGTAGTAGTTTTACAGTATAAAAAGTTGGTAGAAAGTCTCATTTATATGCTACTCAATTCATGTGGTTAGTGCTCATTGCTTTAAAAAAAAATAAATAGTAACAACCTGAAGAGAAGATGACTCAGAACTTAGATAATGCCCTGTCAAAACAAAGCTACTGCTGAGCATGGTGGCACTCAACTGTAGTCCCAGCTACTTGGGAGGCTGAAGCAGGAGGATCACAAGTTCAAGCCCAGCCTGGGCATCTTGGTGATGCTCTATCTCAAAATTAAAAAAAAAATAAAATGGGGGACTGGGGATATATTTTAGACAGAGTGTTTACCTAACATGTAGAAGGCCCTGGGTTCAGTCCCCACTACTGTAAAATAACAACAAAAAACAGAAAAACACAGAGTTACTGTACAGAGCTGCATCATATCCTTGTAATCAGTATGAATTAGGTTATCAGTCCTGCAGCGCTCACAAACCAGGTTGCACAGAGTGTGGTGCCCCTTGGTTCTCTGACACTAAGCCTGTGTTCAGGCCCTCCCTTCCACCCTAGAGGTGTCCCAGCACTGACTCTACAGCAGATAGAACAACAGAGCCCAGACCATCTTCATACCAGTAGGGACCTCCATTCTGCCATGCGTGCCAAGCACACATTTCTAAGGTTGGATGACCATGTGTGCTATTGCCACAGGTCAAATGCAGGAGATGTGAACCAATAAAGATACTTGGAAAAATGTAAAGCATTATCATTCATATCTCTACTTTTACTTTGAAATATTTTATTTTTGTTACTATGTAATGAAGTAACAGCTCCTTTAAAATGTTCAGGTTTTTTTTTTTTTGCGGGGGACAGGGTCTCCTTATGTAGTTCATGCTGGCCTTGAGTTTACTGTGTAGTCCAGCAGGCTGGTCTCGGACTCTCAGTGATCCTCCTGCCTCTGCTTCCTGAGTGCTGGGATTACTGGTGTGTGCCATCATGCCCAGCCATTAAAATGTTCAGTTTTTACATGGTAAAAGTAACATGGTACCAGTCATAAATAGCAAAACAATAGCCATGTGATCAAACTGTGGAGTCCTCAGTAATGTTCAGTGTATCATTGTCCTGGGACTGAAAAGTTTGAGAACTGCTGTTTTGCTATAATAATGAACAAAACAAGCAAAATTCCTATTGATTGTGTGGCTTATATTCAGATCAGAGATAAGGTGTACATTTTTATGTTATAAGCTTCAAAGTATCTAGCTCTTTTGGATTTACCATCTTTTTTTAAAATTTTTTTTATTTTTATTTTAAACCAAGAACATGTATTGGTACATTCTACATACAATGGTCACATTCATTACATTTATTCTGTACCTATACATAGTGCATCTTGGTTCTCCCCCCTCTCCCCTGCCCCTCCCCTCTGCTCCCTCCCTCCCTATTTACAGCAGGTTCATTCATCATTTTCCATATTTTCCCTTTCCCCTCTCTTTCCCCTGTTGCCTTTCTGCTTTTCCCCTTCTTTCTTCCTAGTACTCCTCTCCTCTGCACACCATCCTCCTTTTATATAATATCTATTACACCTCTTTGTCCTTATTTACAGTTATGGTTTCTCATATCAGAGAATGAGAGTTTGAGTGAAATTCAGCCAGAAATGTGTATTTCCCATGTTGTTTCAATTATAATACAGAGTATCATTGGGCAATACAAATTCAGTGGTTAGGTTCAGTGTTGACCTTATGAGGAAATTTGATTCAGTTCTTGTCTAGTTTGGTTTGCCATCAGAAGAGTGGAGATAATTGGGTTCGTGAGCCGAGGTACCAATGTATTTCAGAAAGCTCCCATACAAGCAGAAATAACCTGTCTGATTGCCTAGGAGTTTAATGTATTTCTGTGTGTAGTCTGCATTTACTCTTTTAATCACAAGGTGGTGCTCTGGTTTTAATAAGTCAGAGGCTGATTTAATTTGGGAGCTTTTCCAGGAAAGAAGGGACTGTAATTTTACATGCACTGCTTTTTTTGCCTAGCACTACCATCTTAAAGGTAGTGCTAGATAGTCAGGCCTCACTTTAATGTAGAATGACAGGAGAGATGGGGATTTAGCTCAAGTGGCAGAGCGCTTGCCTAGCAAGCACAAGGCCCTGAGTTCGATCCCCAGCAACTGCCCCCACCAAAAGTAGAATGACATCCTAAAGCCAGGTGCCAGGAGTGCACCATGCAATCCCAGTTACTAAGGAGGTTGAGGAAGGAGAATCATGAGTTTGAGCCCAGGCCTGGCAATTTAATGAGACCGTGCATCAAATTAAAAATAGAAAGGGCTGGGGATGTATGTAGCTCAGTGATAAAACTTCTCTGAGTCCAACCATCCCAGCCAGTACTGGGGCAAGGTGTGGGAGAGGAACCACATCCTTAAAAGCATAGGAACTCTTTTCCCACAGATGTTTGTTGAGTGCCTGTTATTTGTTTGCTCATGCCAAGCCCTGTCCACCCAGGCCAAGCCCTATCCACCACCCTCAACTGCAGTGTTTTAGGTGGGGTTGTAGTGAAGTTGTGCTTCCCACTTGGGAACAGGAATTGGGTCTCTCCTTGTCATAGAATTTCTCTCCAGTCCTCTTTTTTCCTCCTGCATTGTTCAGAAGAGGTGACGGTGCCTTTTGAGGAGATAAACTACTCAGGGCCACCGACAGTCATGTGTACCATTGAGGCTAGCTCTGGCTGTGGAGGGCTGGGCTGTGTTTCTCCATGGGCTGAGCTCATGCTGCAGTCTCTCCACTGAGTAAAGCAGCATGCTGCTGGACTAGGACTGAGGGGTGAGAACTGAGAGCTGAGGGTTAGGGATTTCAGAGTGAGTCCTACTCACTCTGCCCAGAGTTGCCTGTGTTTCAGTGTATGAAAGTGTTTTTTTTTTTTTTTTTTCAGTGGGGTGTGGTGGTACGTGCAACTGAGAGGCTGAGGCAGGAGGATTAGAAACTCCAGCCCACTCTGGGTAATTTAGCTGAAACCGTGTTTTAAAAAGGGGGGTTGGGCTGGGGATTTAGCTCAGTGGTTAGAGTGCTTGCCTTGCAAGCACAAGGCCCTGAGTTCGATCCCCAGCACTAAAAAAAAAAAAAAAAAAAAAAACACAACAACAACAAAAAGGAGAGTGGCCGCAGCACCCAAAAAAAACAAAAGGGAGGGTTAGGGCTGGGAATGTAATGCAGTGTGAAAACCTAGGTTCAAGCCTTAGTACTTAAAAAAAAAAAGAAGATTTTTTTTTTTTTCCCTCACATCAAAAATGTTAGGGCTTGGGGGTTGGGGATTTAGCTCAAGTGGTAAAGTGCTTGCCTAGCAAGTGCAAGGCCCCAAGTTTGATTCCCAGCAAACCCCCTCCCCCAAAAAAGTTAGGACTCTTCTGCTCATGGTAATTGTGTGAGAGTATGTATCAATTGCAAAGATAGAAAAGGACAAAAATAATTACAAGTATGAATCCAGTAACATTAAAAAGTAGTTAGCATGTGGTAACATTAATCGCCCAGCCTACCTCTGTTCCAGGAGGACCTGTAACAGGGTGTCTTGGAATGGAGCCCACACCCTAGCCAGGCCTGGAGGCTAAGGCAAGTGATGGCCAGCTGGCAGAGCATCTTGCTCTTTCTTGAACAGGACTGGAAGGGGCAGGCAGTGGGAGGTGGGCAGCAGAATTTCTAGAACACCAGGATCCTGTTCACCAGGCCTTGGTGCAAGAGAACTGGAGAGACCAACAGGAGCAGCAGCAGTGATGTGTACAGCGCCAGGGACTGCCATACAAACCTTGCCCCATACTTCACAGGCAAGGGCCAGCCTCTTCACAGAGCAGTGTTTCGTGTTTTTCTTTTAAAGAGGGAGTCCTTTGATTCCCAGCACCAAAAAAGAAAAAAAAAAGAACTGCCAAAGAGGGAGTTTTGCTACATAGCTCGGACTGGGGTCGAACCTGTGATCCTTTTTTTTTTTTTTTAATTTTTTATTTTTACCAAGAACATGTATTGGTACATTGTATATATAATGATCATAATCAACATGGTTATTTTGTACCTGTACATGATACATCTTGGTTTGAACCTGTGATCCTTTTGCCTCAGCCTTCCCAGCACTAGGGTTACAGGCGTGCACCACCGCACCCAGTTTGCAGAGCAGTGTTCTAAGAAACAAATTGTAGGAGCCAAAAGAAATTAAACAGGATTAGTGTTTACTGGCCTCTATGAAAGAACTTTAAAATTATATAAATCAAACTCCACAGTAAAAATGTGAGTATTTTCTCTCCTTTTTCAGACTTCCCCACTCTGCAGTCTAACTCAGAACCTAGCAGTTGGTAGAGTTCCCCAAATGTTCCTGATTCTCAGCTCCAGTGGCTTTTCATTGCCTTTGCTGTCCTCTCCAGTCGTAAAGAGGTCAGGTCATCTGTGATTCTTACCGTGCACATTGGTAGGATCTGCAGAGACGGAGCAGTAAAGTGCATATGCTGTATAGGGATTTGAGAAGAATTTATGAGAGGAAGGGCTCACGTGATTATGGAGGCTGAGACGGAGAATCCCATGACAGGCTGGAGACCTGGAATGCTGGTAGTGTGTTCCAGTCCGAAAGTCCTGGAATCAGAGAATCTGGTAGTGTAATTCCCAGCCTGAGGGCAAAGTCCTGAGACCCTCAGGGGCTGTGATGCATGTCCTGGAGTCCAAAGGCAAAGAGCCCGAAGCTCTGTTGTCTGTGGATAGGGGAAGAAGGGTGTCCCAGCTTCAGAAGACAGTATATGGATTCCCTTTTTCCCTGTCTTTTGTTCTGCTTGGGCCCCCAGCCAGCTGAGTGGTGCTGCCCGCGTTGAGGGCAGGCCCCTTCTCTACTGAGCCCGTGACTCACCCACTAGACTTCTGGAAACATCCTCACAGGTACACCAGAGACAGAGCTTTACCAGCTCCGGGTATGTCTCAGGCCAGTCAAGGAGACAATAAATTAACCGTTGCACCATATCTCATGTGTGTAGTCTTCCTATGGTTAGAGGACTGATGTCTTGATGTGGAGGCCTGCAGTTTATATGCAGTCATTATCTTAAAATATACTCTTTCAGTAGTCATGGAATGCCTGTTATGTGCCAGGTATCATTGCTAGGTGCTGAGGTTGCAAAGGTAAGTAAACTAAAGCGCATATTTCTTGTGGCACCCCTTCTAATTAGGAGGCAGGTGTGTGCAGGGAGAGTGGTATGGCTTTGGAAGGCTCAAGATGAGTTGGGTGTCAAGGGGAAGCAGAAGAAAGTTCAGGACTGCACAGCACAGTTCTTGAGATTTTAAGTAGCCGGTCCACTTGGTACAGAAGGATGATTGAAGGGCCATTTTTGGACCTGAAAATTGTTGATCTAGGTTAGGGATCTGCAAACTTTTTCTGTAAAACCCACACACAGTCTCTGATACATTTTCTTTTTTATTTTTGCAACTTAAAAAAGAAGTAAAAACCATTCGTTGTTTGTGGGAGGTAAGTGGGCCCCACCCTTGGCCTAGATTGTTGAAATGCCTTCTGTGTCATCATATGAAGTGTGAGCTTGATCTCATTGGCAGTGGGAAGCCACTGAATTTTTAAAGAAGATTTTGGTAAGGTCACAATTTTAGAAAGATAATTTTAACTGTAGAAGATATGCTAGGCTGCAAAGAAGAGAGACTGGAGTTAGAAAAGTGAGTTGATAGACTATTTTACATTGACTTTGGAGATAGTATGACTTAAACTAAGAAGGTAGCACTGGAATTTGGTAGCAAGAGTAGCAGGCATAGACTTGGTGGCTGGTTGGGTGGGTGTCATGAGAGGGGACAGGTGCAGTGCAGCTTGCCGGGAAGCCTAGGTCAGGTGGCACAGTGGGCCACAGCCGTGTTTATAGAGCCAGCAAGAGTGGGTGGGCAGTGGGCCAGTCACTGTACCATCCGGCACTTGAGCCTACCCAAGAAATGAGGGCCATGGAAATGTTGGTTTTTCAGTTGAGTGAAGCGTAGACTAAAAAATGGGGTGTGTTGCCAGGTGTGGTGGTGTACACATGTAATCCCAGCACTCAGGAGGCTGAGGCAGGAGGATTGCTTTGAGTTAGGGTCTCCTTGGGCTACATAGTGAGTTCAGGGTCAGTCTGCACAACAGTGAGACCCCGTCTCAAACTGCTCCCCTGCAAAAAAACCCATTGTACCCTTAGCACCACAAAACAGCACAAAACCTGTATGTTGCATAATCCATTAATATAAAAGGTCTATAAGGGCTCTAGCAGGGTGTTCACTACTGTGGTAAGATTATGGGCAGCTTTTTACTTTTTCTTGCTTCAGTGTTTGGTTTTTTCCCCTCTCTTCATTGTGCTGCCGAGTGCCTCTAGCACAGTGCTGCAGTGTTTAGTGGACGTGGCAGTGGTGGATGGATCTCCTTGCCGTGTGTTCTTTTTCTCCATGTTTTATCCTCATGGTTTGCTACATTAATCGATTTTCAGTTAAGACCATCTTACACTTGGAAGAAACCCCAGTCAGTCATGGATGTGTCACCCTTTCATGTGTTGCTGTATTCCTTTGCTAATATTTTGTTAAGGACTGTTAAGTCCCTGTGAGAAGACCCATCTCTAGTTTTCCTAGTGGTATCTTTGGCTTACTTTGCTTTCTGTGCAGTGCCTACCACTGATCTACATGCCTTTTTGTTTTGTTTCATTTTATTATATTTTGAAACAAAGTCTTGCTAAGTTGCCTGGTTGGTCTCAAACTTTTGATCCTTATGCCTCAGCCTCTTGAATAGCCTGGATTGCAGGTGTGTGCCATCATGCTGGCTACATAGTAAGTCCCCAAGTTAAAAATGAGTTTCATAAGTCCGACAAAGTGAGTCTTAAACACCTTTGACACAAATACACGACATATTTTGCTTTGCGCACCCTAGCAGTCTCCTCCACATCCCCACTGCTTTTTTGGGGGGCAGAGGTGCTGGAGATTGAACTCAGGGTCTTGTGCTTGCTAGGCAAGCGCTCTACCACTGAGCTAAATCCCCAACCCTGCATTTGTTGATTCTTGATGTTATTTCTTGTGCTGTTGGGGTTCTATTCAGAAAGTCCTTGTCTATGCCTCTGACTTCAAAAGCTTTACTTATTTTACCTTCAGCAGGATCAGTATTTCTGTTTTAATATTTAGATCTTTGATTCATTTTGATTTTAGTTTAGTACATGGTGAGAGATAGGGATCTAGCTTCAATCTTCTGCATGTGGATAGTCAGTTTTCCCAGCACCATTTGTTAAAGAGGCTATTTTCTTCCATGTATGTTTATGGCTCCTTTGTCAAAGATCAGATGGCTGAATGTGTCTGGGGTTGTTTCTGTGTCCTCTTTTCTGGTCTGTTTTTGTGCCTGCACTATGCTGTTTTTGTCACTGTAGCTTTGTAATACAACTTGAAATTCAGGATTGTAATGTTCTAGTTGCTTAGAATTGCTTTTGCTACTGGGTCTCTTCTGGTCCTTAATAATTTTAGGATCGTTTTCTGAGGAATGCTGTTGGTATTTTGATGAGGATTGCTTTAAATCTATATGTTAATTTTGGAAGTATGGCCGTTTTGACAATACTGGTTCTGCCTATCCAGGAACAGGGGTTGTCTTTCTTTTTTTTTTTTTTTTTTTTTTTTGGCGGAGAGGGGGCGGGAGGAGGTGCTGGGGATCAAACTCGGGATTTGTGCTTGCTGGGTAAGCACTCTACCACTGAGCTAGATCCCCAGTTCCTCTTTCCATTTTTTGATGTCCTCTTCAGTCTCCTTTTTCAGAGTACTGTAGTTTTCATTGTAGAGGACTTTCACTTCCTTTGTGAGGTTAATTTTAAGTATTTAATTTTTCTTGATGCTATTATGAATGATACTAGTTTCCTAGTTTTTCTCTGTGGGTTTGTTATTGGTGTACAGCAACACTATTGATTTTTGTGTGTTGATTTTGTATCTTGCTACACTGCTGAATTTGGTTATTCTAGGATTCTTCTGGTGAAATATTTTGGGTCTTCTCTGTAAAGGATCATGTTATCTGCAAATAATGAATAATTCGGCTTCTTCCTTTCCTGTACTTATCCTTTTTCTTTCTTTCACTTACCTGACTGCTCTAATGTTTTGAGTACTATACTATATCGAACAGGAGTGATGACAGTGAGCATACTTGTCTTGTTCCTGATTTCAGAACTTGCAGCTTTTCCCCATTTAATATGATGTTGGCTGTTAGTTTGTCCTGAGAGGCTTTTTGTCAGATTAAGACAAGGTCCTTCCATACCTACTTTCTTCAGCGTTTTTTTACTTTTTTAAATCATGAATGGATACTGGGTTTTGTCAAAAGCTTTTTTTTTTAAATTTTTTTTATTATTTTTACCAAGAACATGTATTGGTACATTGTATACATAATGTTCATAATCAACATGGTTATTTTGTACCTGTACATGATACATCTTGGTTCCCTCTCTTCCCCCCCTTCCCCTCCCCTCCCTTCCATTCACCCACCCCTCCCTATTTGCAACAAGTGAAACTACACTTTACCATTTTTTCCCCTTTCATCTTACTTTTCTTTTAACCTTCTTCTTTATCCCCCTTTTCCCTATCTAGTTCTCTCTTTTGAATACTATCTCTCTTTTTTCTTTTTTAAACAAAATATCTACTCTACCCCTTTGTCCTTATTTACACTTATGGTTTCTCATATCAGAGAAACAATTCGATGTGTACTAATA
>PVJO010022014.1:0-28866 GCA_004026905.1 Hystrix cristata | reverse complement strand
TTTTTTTTTACCAAGAGCATGTATTGGTACATTGTATACATAATGGTCACATTCATCATGATTATTTTGTACTTGTACATGATGTATCTTGCTTTTTCTCCCTCTTCCCTACCCCTCCCTTCTGTTCCCCCTTCCCTATTTACAGCAGGTTTATTTATATTTTCCCATTTTTTTCCCTTTCCTCTTTCTTTCCTTTTTCCCCTTCTTTCTCTTCCCCCTTTCTAGTTCTCCTCTCTTTTGAATATAACCTTCCTTTTGTATAATATCTATTACACCTCTTTGTCAAATTGTTTCTCTGATACGAGTAACTGTAAGGGTAAATAATGAGTCTTTTAAAGAACTACAACATTCTGTTTCCGTTTTCCTCTTGGTTTTTGTGGCTACCTAAATTTTAAGTACATACTTGGTTGAAAGAAGAGATAATTTATAAAAAAGGACTAGGAATTGTTTCTCAATGATAAACAAAAAAATAACATTTTTTCCTTCGAGGTATACATTTGTTAAGATTTTAGAGTGCTATGTTGAAGTAACATTGATGTATAAGTTAGTCATCTTTGTTATTCCTTTGAAAAGGTAGTCATTAAAAACTTTGGATATAATTTCTTGCCTAAAATTAATTGTTTTTCACTCATGAGTAGTTATTAGTAAGGATGTGAAGCTCAAGAAAAGATTTTTCTTAAAATAATTGAAAATTTAAAAAAAACTCTTTATACCTATTAGAATGTATATCATTAAAAATTAGCATCTTATAATTAGCATCTATTTCTATCAATTGAGACATTTAAAGTACTGAATTTTTCGAGTAATTCTAAGCTATTCCATATGCCTAAACTTACAAATTTATTGTGGAATTGTGTGGGTGTGGTCTAAATTATAATTACTGAGGTGAATCCTTGGGATTTTAAAGCGTATTCTGAGAATCATACTGAGTGTCTATTGACAAAAAAATTGATAAAACTTTGTTTTTTTTAAATCTGTTTATCTGTCCTATCCATCCATCCATCCATCTCTCCATCCATCCATCCACCCACCCATCCATCCATCTATCCATCCATCCATCCCTCCATTCATCCATCCACCCACCCATCCATCTATCTATCCACCCATCCACCCATCCATCCATCCATCCATCCATCCATGCTAAATGAGAGCTTGCCATTTGCTACAGCATTGCTGAGCCTGCTACCTGAAATAAGCCAGACTCAGAAAGAAAAATATTGCATGACCTTATTTATATATGGAATCTTAAAAAAATCAAATGTGCAAAGATAGAGAATGAAACCATCATTACTCAGGGTGGATATGAGCAAGGAAATGGGGAGATTACCTGAGGATACAAGGTAATAGATATGTAGGGTGAACAGGTGCAGAGATCTAAAGTACAATGTGAGGACCAGTGTTAAATTTGTACTGTATTTGGGGTTCATGCTCACTGAATAAAGTTGCTTGTTTTTGTCATTAAAAACAACAAAAAAAGGTAAGTATGTGACATGTTAGATATGCTAATTTACTTCATGATAGCAACCTTTTGACGATATACATGTATTTTATAACATCATGCTGCACACTTTAAATATGCATAACGACATTTATTTTTAAAAATTAATTCAAATAGACACTCAGGTACAATTTTATTTCAGTTGCAGAATAATATTGTTAATCTGTTAAGTGAAACTTAGTACTTCTAGAAATATCTAAAACAGTCCTTAGTTTCTGATACAGTATTTGGATGGTCTAAATCATTTAAAAGAATATAACGTTTGATGTTTAGTAATTTCCTCTTGGTGACAGTGTTTGTAAAGAGTACTGTGAAAGACTGACCTATCTGATTGTCTGCACACGTGATGCCTGCATCATGTTTATTTGTGGAAATTCAATCATAAATTTTGTTTCCATTTTCCAAGGGCACAGAATTTGTCATCAAATGCACAAAATCCTGTGCTGTTTCTTATTAGATTCTTCATTCAGCATTTCTCAAATTGATCAATGTCAGATTGATATTTTTTACTTTTCTTACCTCTTAATGAGGCTGGATCCATACAGACGAGCTGCTGACCAGTAGGTGAGTTTCACCAGCCTGAGTCTGTTCCTCGTCACACAGGTCAAGGGCAGGTCTTCTGTTATTGACATCCTGGGCATCGCCAGCTCAGCCCCTTATTCCAGAAGGCTCCACTCAGGCCAGCTCTGCAATCCCAGGTGCTTCTGGTCTAGGGTAGTCTGTGACACACTGTGGACCGGTATGATGTATACACACCGCAATCCTGAGGAAACTGCCAGGCTCCTGAAGGGCCCTCCCCCGAGTGTTCCCATAACATGCTTTCTTATCTCCTTCGGGTTTCTGCTTAGTTACCATTTTATCGTGGAGACCTTTCCCGACTGCCGTGTTTAAAAGCAGCCCCACCCAGACTCCAGCATTCTTTACCTCCACTCCTCCTGGGTCTTTTTTCTTCGTAGAATGTACTGCCACTTGACAGTCTAATTTTTTAGTTGCTCCTTTCTGTATCTTCTCCAAGAAGAACTGAGACTTCAGGAGAACAGGCATTTTCCCTGGCATATAGAACAGAGCCCAGAAAAGAGTAAATGTTCAATTTTTATTTTGAATGAGTGAACATATTAGTTGCATTTTAACATTTAAAACGTGAGTCTTCCATAGTTATCAACTGTTTCCAACAATTTCTTGATTATTTTTTCCATATGTATTATTCCAGGCTAATTGTAAAATAAGTTTATGAAATTCTGCCTCCAGAAAGGCCATTGTAACTTATGTTGCCAAAGACTTGGAGGCAGAGGAAAGAAATGAATAAAGGAATGAGCTCCAGAGCCAGATAAGCTGAGTTAAATTTTAATACTTTTCCCCGGCAGCTATGTGACCTTGGAAAATTATTAATTTTTCTATGTTCTGACTCTTCATCCATAAAATAATATTAAAAATAATTCAAGCCTCAAAAGATTGTTTTGAGATGTAAATTAATAACAGTAGAGTACCTAGAACAGCTCCTCATATATAATACATGTATCAATATTTACTTTTAATTATTATCGAATACTATAAATTAATATTGTAAAATAATTAGTATTTATTTCTGTTGGTTAATATTGTTTTTTATGATTATTATCATTGTCCATCTTCTGCTGCTATAACAGCATACCTGATGCTAGATAAGTTATAAAGAAAGGGTTATTGGGCTCACAGTTGTGGTGACTGGAAAGTACAAGCAGCGTAGCACTGGCATGTGGCAAGGGCTTCCTAGTGTGTTACAGCATGACGGATGGCATCATATGGGGTGAGCAAGAGAGAGAGGGACAGAAGATTGAAAGGGTCGCATGACAAGAAAGGAAGAAAGAAAATAGAGAGGGGGTCATGCTGGCTTTCTCACAACGACCTGCTCTAGGGAAGAAATCCCTCCACAAAGCCTGTGTTAATCCCTTCACAGCACTTCCATGACACTGTCACCTCCCGCTAGTCCCTGTCTCTTAATGTCCCCACTGCCTTTTGCTGTCTTTACATTGGTGCCCAATCTTCAACATGGGTTTCAGCTGGGACAAATCACATTTCAATCGAAGCAATTACTGAGATGGCACTGAGTTTGTAGGTTGTAATAGGACTGAGTAGACATGTTAACCTTATCACAACTGGACAACAACAGTGTTCTCTATTATTAATCTTATGACCCTCAGAAGGTGTTCTTTAGTTGTTTTTCTCTTTATAGTTGTTGTGTATTTTCTGAAGTTTATTTATAGATACATTACACATGATTTTAATTCCTATTTTGAGTGAGATTATTCTCCTTCACATTTTCTAAGAGTTTGTGCTTGCTCTTCAGACTGTTTTTTTAGATGTGTGGTCAGATGAAGTTATATGTACAAAGACAATCTTACCACCATCCACATGGGAATATTCGGCATATGATCTCACCACAGTCCAATTTTATAAGATTTAACTGAAATTTCGCATTCACTGAGAGGCTTGTTCACTTGCATCAATTAAGCTTCCATCTAGATTCTCAGTTGACAAGTTACAGAGACACTCCAAGAATATGCTTCCTGATTTCCTCTGAGTGTTTTTGCAGAGTAATTAAGTGAGATGAAGGAAGTTGCTGTCTTAACTGAACAGCAAAATTTAGGGATATCTTGGTTCACAAACTTAATTCTTTCCACAATTCTGGTTGCAAGCCGAATTGAACGGGGACTGAATCAAATTTCCCCATAAGGTCAACATTGAACTTAACTACAGAATTTGATTCTGTTCTTGTCCAATTCGGTTTGCAACCAGAATTGTGGAAAGAATTAAGTTCGTGAACCGAGGCACTAGTGTGTATTTACTTCAGTTGGTGACATCTTGTTTGGTTTGCTTGTACCAAGTGCAGAAGATGAAGATCACTTAATCAAGATCAATAAAGCCAACCATAATTCTAAAAACACAATCTTAGGGCTCCCTTCTCATCATTGGACATGTTTCACAGTATTTCTTGTCTACTCAAATATGCTTGTGATATACCCAACATAAACTCACTTTTATTTTCTCATTGCTGAGTGGGCCCATGGTGCAGTTTGGTGATCTTGCTGGGTTTTCCTATTCCATTCAAACTTCTATTCTTTATTTCTCATTTTCAGCTCATTCCTAAAACATCCATCATCAAAAAAAATGAAAGTGTTGAATGGTCTTTTCATGTACTTCAACCATCCTATCTACTACCTGAATTTCTGTTCATCATTCACCTTCCCTCACTCTGAGCCTATGAACCAATTGCCCGTGGTCATTCCAGCCCCCTAGATGTGTGTCGGATTCTATTTCCACTTGCCTTGGAAAATGAAACTTTTCCTTTAACAGTTCTCTCTGTACTGCTTCATTGAATTTTGTCTCTCTGGACCTTATATTAAAGAACATGCTGAAATATTTCTCTTCTGAAAACAAAAGTAACAAAATAAAAACATCCCCCTGTATTTATGACCTTACTGCTTCCTAGCAACTCTTAAAACAGACATCTTAATTTGCTGTTTCACTTCTTCTCTCATAATCTCTAAAACCAACTTTCCAACCTCCCTCCACTGGAGCATTTCTTTGAAACCTGTAGTCATCTCCACATTACTAAGTCCTGTGGTCATCCATCATCTTCTTTCTGTTTGACCTTTTACCAGTTTTCTACACTATTCATTAGTTTCACCCTTTCAACCCCTGTCACTTGGCTTTCTCTTTCTGAAATATAGATCATCTTATTTTTATATATTTTTATTACTACGTGTTTGCAGTACATAGTGATCACATTCATCATGGGAGATTTGTACATACATAATACATCTTAATTCTTTGTTCTTATGCCCTTCCCCTCCTCTCCTTCCAACCCTTCTTCCCCTCCCTATTTGGAAAAGTTCTATTTTCACTTTTTTCTTTCAATTATTTTTTATTCCTTTAAATCCCTTTACTCTTCCCTCCCTCCCCCTCCTTCATCTCATGTTCCCCTTCCTATTTGAAAAAGTTCTTCCTACTTCCTAATGTCTATCCTCTATTTCACTCCTTATTTTTAATTTGGATTTCTCACACAAGAGAAACAATATGATATGTAAACTTGTATGTCTGATTTGTTTCACTTAAGATTATGATCTCAAGATGTAACCATTTACCTAAATATGCCTCAAGTTTATCCTTCTTAAAGGTAGTATAAAGTTTATCCTTCTTTAAGGTAGTACTCTATCGTATATAAATAACACGTTTTATTTATCCATTTGTCTGATAGTGGGCGCATCAATTGTTTCTGAGATGTAGCTATTATGAATTGCACTGCTATAAACATGGGTGTGCATGTGTCGCTGTGGTATGATGACTTGCTCTTTTAGGAAGATACCTAGAAGGGGAACAGCTGGGTCAAGTGGAACCTCCAGTTTTGGTTTCTGAGGAATCTCTGTACTAATGGCCATAGTGGTTGTACCAGTCTACACAGTGGAGAAGGGTCCTTTTCCCTCTCAGCCTCTCCAGCACTTGATGTTGGTTGATTTCTTGATGGTAGTCATCCTTTCTGGAGTGAGATGCAATCTCGGTGTTGTTTTACTTTGCATTTCTCAAATGCCCAGTGAGGTTGGCCATATTTTCATGTATTTGTTGACCATCTGTACTTCCTCATCTGAGAAGCGCCTATTGATTTCAGAGGTCCATTTTTGGATTGAGCCTTTAAATTTGGGCTGGAGTCCAGTGTTTCTGAGCTCTCTATATATCCTAGATGTTAGTCCTCTGTCTGACGAGTAACTGGCAACAGTTTTTTTTTTTTTTCCCATTTTATAGGTTGCCTCTTCACTCCATGGGTGGTTTTCTTTGCTGTGCAGAAGCTTGATGTAATCCCATTTGTTGGTTCCATTTACTGTTTCTTGCAGAAGTAGGATTTTGTTCCAAAGTTCTTTGCCTATACCTGTGTCTTCAAGAGTTTTACCTATTCTGTATCCCAGCAGATTAAACATTTCTGTTTTAATATTTAGGTCTTTAATCCATTTTGATTTTAGTTTAGTGCACAGTGAGAGACATGAGTCCAGGTCACTGTTCAGCACGTGGACAGCCAGTTTGACCGGCAGCATTTGTTAAAGAGGCTGTCTTTCCTCCAGCGAAGGTGTCTGGTGCTTTTGTCAAAGATAAGGTAGTTGAGTATACCTGGAGTTGCTTCTACATCCTCTATTCTGTTCCACTCATCCACAAATATGATTTTTTGTTGGTGGTGGTTTTTTTTGTTTGTTTGTCTTCCTTTCTTCCCCCAATACCATGCTGTTTTTATCACTGTAGCTTTGTAGTACAGTATGAAGTCCAGGATTGTGATGCCACCTGCCTTTGCTTTGCTGCCCAGAACTGATTTTGCTATTCTAGGTTTCTTCCAGTTCCATATGACTTTTAGGATTGTTTACTCCAGTTCTCCAAGGAATGGTACTGGTATTTTGATTTGAGATTGCATTAACTCTGTATAGAAGTTTTGGAAGATTGTTCATTTTGACTGTATTTGTTCTGCCTATCCAGAAACAGGGGATGTCTTTCTGTTTTCTGATATCCTCTTTGATCTCATTTTTCAGAGTACTGTAGTTTTCATTGTAGAGGTCTTTTCCTTGATTAGATTAATTCCTATATATTTCATTTCTCTTGATGCTGTTGTGAAAGGTGTTGTTTCCCTAATTTCTCTTTTGGTGAGTTTGTTATTGGTGTACAGGAATGCTATTGATTTTTGAGTGTTAACTTTGTATCCTGCTATGCTGCTGAATTTGGCTCTTAATTCTAGGAATCTTTTAGTGGAGTTTTTGGGGTCTTCTATGTAGAAGATCATGTCATCAGCAAATAATAACTTCTTCCTTTCCTATTTATATCCCTTTTATTTCTTTCTTTCATCTAATTGTACTTGCTAATATTTTGAGAACTATATTGAACAGGAGTGGTGATAGTGGGCATCTTTGTCTTGTTCCTGATTTTTTTTTTTTTTTTTTTTTTTTGGTGCTGGGGATCAAACTCGGGCCCTTGTGCTTGCAAGGCAAGCACTTTAACCACTGAGCTAAATCCCCAGCTTGTTCCTGATTTTAGAGTGAAAGTTTTCCGTTTTTGACTATTTAGTATGATATTGGATGTTAGTTTGTTGCAGATAGCTTTTATCAGACTGAGATAAAAACCTCTATTCTAATTTTCTTTAGGGTTTTTATCATGAGTTGATGTTGGATTTTGTCAAATGCTTTTTCTGTCTGTTGAGATGATCATGTGGTTTTTGTGCTTGCTTCTGTTAATATAGTATATTACATTTATTGGATTGCATGTTTTGAACCATCCCTGTATCCCTGGAATAAATCCTACTTGATCATAATGTATAATCTTTTTAATAATTTGCTGCATTCTATTTGCCTGTATCTTATTGAGGATTTTGCATCTATGTTCATTAAAGAGATTGGCCTATAGGTTCTCTGTTTTGGTTGGAACCTTTTCAAATTTTGATGTCAGGGTAATGCTTGCTTTCAGGAATGACTTTGGGAGTACTGCTTCCCTTTCAATTTCATTGGAGAGTTTGAGGACTATTGGCATTACATCTTCTCTGATGTTCCTGTAGAATTGGACATGCAAATCCATTAGGACCTGGGCTTTTCTGAGTAGTTTATTTTTATTACTTCTTCAATTTCATAGACTGACATTGGATTATTTAGGATTTTTGTATCTTCTTGCTTCAGTTTTTGGAATTCTCATGATATTTCTTCTGAATATTCCATTTTACTAGAATACAGTGTTATGGCTTGTATCTGGATGTCCCCACAAAGCCTCATACAGTCATAGGTGGAGCTTTTCAGAGGTGGCTGGATCTAGGGTATGTGATTATGGGATTAATGATGTGATGCTTTGAAAAAGGGTGTGACACTGGGATTAAGGATGCGTGATTACTAAATTAGTCCACTAATTGGTTTAGCATAGTTCTGGGTGTAAATAATGGGAAGGCCTATCTTGGGTATAGGTGGCACCACCCAAAAGACAAGTAGCCTGAAAGGAATAAAAGGGAGAGGCAGGCTGCTGCTGCTTGTCTGTGACTGCCTCCTACCTGCTGTGCTATGCCCCTCTGCTATGCCGCCCTGCATTGGAGCCAGCTGATTATAGACTGAAACCTCTTCAAACTGTGAGCTTAAATAAACATTTCCTCCTTTAACTTTGGATGTCAGGTATTTTGTCTGAGCAACAAGAAAAGTACCTAAGACATATGGATTCTCAGAGTAGTTACCGATGATCTTCTGGATTTCTGCACAATTCATTATGATTTTTCCCTTCTCATTTCTAATTGCATGGATTTGGATCTTTTCTTTTGTTATTTTGATAAAGTTGGCTAAGAGTTTGTCTATTTTGTTTCATCTTTCAAAGAACCAACTCTTTGATTCATTGATTCTTTGTATTATTTTTAGTTCTTGACTGCATTAATTTCTGCTCTGATCTTTATAGTTTCCTTCCTCATACTAGCTTTGAGCTAGGATTGTCCCTTTTTTTCTAGAAACCTGAGGTGCATTATTAAATTTATTTGAGCTCACTCTGGTTTTTTTTCTGACTGTGAGAATTCACCGCTATAAACTTCCTTCTTAGGACTTCTTTCATTGTGTCCCATAGATTCTGGTATGTTGTACTCACATTATTGTTTGCTTATTGGGACTGTCTAATTTCTTCTTTAATTTTACCTGTGACCCATTGATTATTCAAGAAGCTGTTATTTAATTTTCATGTGTTTGCATGGTTTCTATGGTGTCTTTTGCTATTGATTTCTTGTTCCATTGCATTATGATCTGATAATATACATGGGATAATTTCATTTCCTTTGAATTTACTTAAACATGCTCTCTGGGCTAGTATGTGGTATATTTTGGAAAAAGTCCCATGTGCTGCTGAGAAGAATGTGTATTCTGTTGTTGTTAGGTAGAATACTATGTAGATATATATTCAGCCCATTTGTTCAAAGGTTTGGTTCAACTCTGTTATTTCTTTGTTAATTTTTTTTATCAGTTGATCTGTTCATTTGTGACAGCAGGTTATTACAAATGTATTAGTACTTATCTGATTTACCATGTCCATTAGTGTTTGTCTTATAAATTTGGGTGTGCCAATATTTGCTGTATATGTATTTATTATTGTTATCTCTTCCTGTTGAATTGTTACCTCAACTAGTATGTAGTGAAATTCTTTGTCTCTTCTAATCAGTTTTGGCTTAAAGTCCACTTTGTCTATAATTAGGATAGCTAGTCCTGCTTTTTTCTGGCTCCTGTGGCATGGAGTATTGTTTTCTATCCTTTGGTTTTCAGTTTATGAATTTTTTTGGATTAAATGTGTCTCTTGTATGCAACATATTGTTGGATATTGTGTTTCTCGATCCATTCTGCTAATCTGTGTGTTTTGATTGGTACATTGAGACCAATCACATTGATGGTTGTAACTGATAGGTATTGACTTATCCTTGTCAGTGTATTATTTTCTTGCTGTTGGTTCCCTTTATTTTCCTTCTGTTTAAGTGCTCTCTTAGCCTGTTAGATTCATTCTATTAGACTTTTGGGCATAGTTTTCTTCATTGTCTCTAGGATATCCTTGAGAATTTTTTACAGTGTTGGTTTGATGGTCACAAATTTCTTTAGTTGCTCTTTATCATGGACATCTCTTATTACTCTATCAGTTTTGAAAGATAATTTTGCAGGATACATCAGTCTGGGTTAGAAATTGTTCTCTTTCAGTGCTTGAAACTCTTAACTTCAAGCTCTCCTTGACTTTAGGGTTTGTGTTAAGAAGTTTGTTGTAATTCTGATAGGTTACCCTTTATTGGTGATTTGTTTTTCTCTAACAGCTTTTAAGATTGTATTCTTGTATTAGATTTCTGGAACCTTGTGTATGATATATCTTGGCATGGTTCTTTTCTGATCTTGGCTATCTGGAGTTCTACATGCCTCACTTACCCATGTGTCAGATTCTTTTTCTATGATTGGAAAGTTTTCTGCTATTACTTCTATAAACTTTTATTTTAAATGCCCTTTGTTCTATGTTCTGATTTTTCATTAATTCCAATTAATCTTAGTCTTCTTTGCATCATCCAGCAGGTGCTGGACACATTTTTATGTTCCCTTATTTGTTAAAGTTTCTCTCATTAATTGATCACCAACCACAGCCCTGTCTTCTAGATCTGATAATCTGTCTTTGCGCTGGTTGGTTCTGCTGCCTGTACTTTGAATAGAGTTTTTCATCCTCTGGATTTCTGTTTGAGAAACTGTTTTCAAATTCTTTCCTATGCTGGACATTCATGGTTTGCATCTCTTTTTTTAGCTAGTCTACATTTTATTAGTATCTTCTATTGATTTACTGATCATTTGTTTTATTTGGATCATATCTCTGCTTTAAATTCACCAAATGTCTTACTGATCTGGTTTTTGTTTTTTGTTTTTTGTTTTGTTTTGCTTTGTTTTTTTTAACCTCCTGTGCTACTGTTTCAGGTATTTCTGTTGTGTGGCTTTTGATTTCTTCTCCCTTGATGCCCCCTGGATTTGCTTTGGGGGACTTGGGAACTTTTGGAGGCATTTTGCTTCCATGTTTTCTCATTTTCTATTTTGTTTGTTTGTTTGTTTTCTGTGCTGAGGCTTGTAGATTGCTCATTGCAGGGTAGTTTTATTGCCAGTATCAAGACCTCTTTAGGTAATGTCTACTTTTCAGAGGTGTCCTGTAGTTGTAGCTAGCTATTGGCCTTTGATTTGTCCCAGGATCCAACTCCCTCCATTTATTAGAGAGGGATGATTGCAGTCTATTTGACCCAGTACCCAGTTCTTAGGTAATGGGCTATAGTATTGTTTATGACCTTAGGCAATCTAGATATTGGCATACAGAGAAAGCTGATTGACAACAACAATTATGTCACCTTCGGTAAAGTAGTAAAACCAACAACAACAGTAGCATCAAATACAAACCGGATAATGACAAACTATTGTAACTAACACCACACTACCTTTAACCATGGAAACAAAATCTATAGTTATAGTACAAACTCTAAGACAAAGCAGACATTTGATATATAGTAAATATCTACTCAATAGAGCAATTTTACCTACATTAACAATGGAACATTGTTCAACTGTAGTAAGACATAGTTACCTATCTACAGATTCATAATGGTTAATGGGTATACTACTAAGGATAGCTAGGTGGGAGTGAGAGCATGAAAAAAATAGAATTTTAAAAATTAAGCAGTGGAATATGGGAAGAAGGTATAAAAGATCCTAATAAGGAATAAAATAAAATTAGTATTAGGTAGAAGAAATAGAAAAAAAAACTAGGAAAATGATAGATAATAAGGAATAGAGATTAAAATAGAGGAAAAACAAAGAAAAATACTAAGGAAGCAAACTGAAAGAGCGAGAGAGAGAGAGAAATCAACACTTTATCAAACCAATAAAACCAAGTAAATCTAAAAAGGCGAACAATAAAATAAGTGGTAAAACTCCAAACACCACCCCTGAAATTAAAATAAAAAAGTACCAATAGAGGAGAACAACAACAACAAATTAGGTTAAAAGAAGGGAAGGGGAAAAAAAAGAAAAAAATTCCTATACATTTCCAAAAGAGTGTTTTTCTTCCAGAGCCTGCAATCTTTAATCCAACAAGTGACATTTTTCTCTGCCTCTCTTGATAACCTGTGGGCTTGTGTGGTGACCCCTCTTTTCCAGGGGTCCCTTATCTGTGAACATCTGTCTGTAGTAATTGCCCAAGCTGGGAAACAGGCTCAGGAAAGGTGTGGCGTGTTGGTGAAGACTTGATGGGTTTGGTGCACCTGGGATGGATTTCTGCCTAGTTGGGGAACAATGCTGGGTACCTGATGGATACTCCTGTGTCCAGAGGTCAGCTCAGAACACCAGATAGAGGCTCATGCTGGTCCAGAGCAGTCAGTGGAGACCCATGTGTGCCCAGGACTGGCATGGGGATATTCTGGCAGGCCCAAGGAGGGTGCTGGCTACTGGGTGGAGTCTCACATTAGCCTGGATACTGAGCAAATCAGGCAGACCTTTAAGTAGTGCTGAGAGCCACACAGAACTCCACTGGGTGTGATACTGAGTGGGGGTTCCAGCAGCCCTAGGGTACCCAGTGGAGACTCACGTGGGATTGGGCTCCCTGTGGAGATCCCAGCTGCCAAGGCCTGGTGCTGGATGTCAGAGTCTCCAGCAGGTCTAGGTGTTTTGGTGGGGTAGTGAGTGCTGGGTAAGGACTTAAGCAGTCTCGAGTACTGGGAACTTACTCAAACAAGACTGGTGTTAGCTCTCTATGCCAGGTGGATATCCTGGTTGGTGCAGGACCAACCTGAGGTGCCCAAATGTGACTTAGGCATACCTGGAGCACTCAGTTGGGAATTAAATGGCCCCAGTAATTGATGAGGGGTACAAGATTGTGGTACTAACCAAAGCAACTGGGTGGACTGGGCAGTTGCCATTCACTGCTTCATCTTCTCACTTCCTGAAGTTGGGTGAGTGGGGATAGAACTTCCCCTGCAGTGATAATGCTGCAGTTTTGTAGCTTTCTCAGTGTTTGGAGAGGGATGATGGGGCAAAGGGGTCTATATACCCTGAGTCTATTCTGGGTAGCTAGTTTCTGCTGCTTTCCTGGATTCCCTCTGGCCTTTTGGGAAGTTTTCAAGATGGATTTTCCTGGGGTGGGCAAGAGTAAGGACCCTGCAGACTGGCCCCAATGGACCACTTGCCCTCTTTTTAATCTCCTACATGGATGTTTTATTTGCTCTGCTACTGTCTTCTTTCAAATTGATTTTCTGTATCAAGGTGTATGTCCCTCCCTGGCCTCCAGTTACCAGAGTTTTTAGTTGATCTCTGAGTCTCTCTGATGTGACACCTCCTTTATTCAGCATGTTGGACCCTCCAAGACTCACCTGCTCAGGCTGTATCTCTTTCCAGTAACAGTCGTGGTTCACAAGCGTTCTTACTTGGCTTTAGAAACAGTACTCTCATTGGGTTCTTTCCCTGGGTCATCAGACACTCCCATTCATTGGATGCCTTTTGCCATCAGATGTTTCTCATATCCAGTACTCTAAGAATTGGCCTATGCAGTCATTAAATTCTGGAGCTGCTTCTGTTCTCTATTTATATTTATTCCCTATATATTGTCATGACTTTAAATATCTCCAGAGCCCCATCATCTGCCAATTTCCATCTAAATAATGAGGAACAATACCAATGAAAAGAATTTAGAAGGGTAGATCACATATTTTAAACACTTTTAATAGTATCAATACCTGAGAAGATAATGAACAATTACTTTCCACTGATGGATAAGGGATGGCTGAAAGGATAAGTCATCTTTTCTGGAATTACACAGTGGTCATTACCAGAAAAAAAAAAGTCAAAGTCTAGAGCCTGCCAAAGAGAAGACTGTGGTAAACCACCTCCATTTTGAGGTGTGACTCTGAAGGACTGTAACCTTGGACTAAGTAGAATGAGAAGCCAGTCTTCAGAAGCCCGTCTTCATATTGTCTGATGGTCCCCAAACCAGACCTTGAACTTGAGTGAAGATAGTACAAGATGAACAGATGAGCAGATGAGCAGTAACCACCTGGGAAAATCCAGTGGGGATCCTTTGTAGAAGAAAGTAACATCATCCATGGATTCAGATTTTTAGCACACTCCTGCACTCACACACACACACGTGCACACATACACACAGAATCCCAGACTTAAGACGGTTTAACTTATATTGTCCCACTTTAACATGGTGTGAAAGCAATATGTATTCAGTAGCAACCATACTTTAAATTTTCTTGCAATGCTGGGCAATGGGAGTGAGCTGGAGCCCTTAGTCAATCATGCAATCATAAGGGCAAAAGACCAAAACTATAGTGAACTGTGTTGCTATGTTATGAGGTTGTGGTAGTGTTTTAGAATCTGATTTTGCCAGATTGCCACTCTTCTTCTTTGAGAGAGTCTCTGTTGATATTAAATTGCAAAACAGATTGTTTCACGTTGCACAACAGTTTTAAAATTTGAGTCTCTCAGAAGCAGAATGTTAGACAGGAACTGAGTAGAGTAGTTTATTTGGAGAGTAAGGGAATGCTGGTCACGAGGTAGGAAAGAGAAGACAGCAAATAGCAAGCAGTTCTCTACTAAACCAGCTACCCCAGTGGGAAACTCTAGGAGATTGTGTAAAACACATACTTCATGACACGCTAATATTGATGAGGAGTACCAGATGGTGAATACAGGCAAAAGCAACTGGGTGGACTCAGCAGTCAAAGTTCACTTTTTATCTGTTCAGCCACCTCGAGGAGGTGATAGAACTGGAATATTCATACACCAACTGCTGAAATATTTGGTTGTAGACTGCTCCCCTTTGGGTGATGGTTGTGGTGGTGGTTATGATCTGAACTTCTCTGCACTTCTGACCTGTTGCCAGCATAGACAAAGCTGTCCTCCATTTTTCCAGGAAAAAAGCCCAGCCAAAGAAGGGAAGGTTTTGGTGGTTGGATGTTGGCTATAGCACAGTGAAAGGTCAGAAGGTAAATGGGTTTGGTCAGGATGTCTGCCTCCAACCAAGATTGATTCTAATACTGTCAAGAGGCAAAAGTCAAGCTTGAGAAGTTTTATAAGGGACCAGAAACTATAAAAGCAGGACAGCATAGTTAAAAGAAACTAAAAGAAAAAATTACAGGACTAAAATACCCTATAATCATTTAATTTTTAAATTTAATAAGCATATTTAATACCAGATTCAATACAGCTGAAAAGAGGACTAGTAAAATGGAAAACAGAAGATACTGTCCAGAAAAAAAGCACACCATAGAGAAGCAAAGGTTTAACAGAAACGTGAAAAGCATTCAGAATACATTAAGAAGGTCTAATACATGCTTAGTTCACTTAATGCCATGTGGAGAAGGAAGAAAGGATAGGACAGAGATGATGTTAAAAGAGGTAGTGGCTGGCTAGAGGATTTGTACTTAGGATTTGTGTATATGTATTCACACTAAAAATGTAACATGCCAAATGAAAATGTGTTACACACACCCGTCTGTGTGTACTGTGAGACAGTATGCTCTGTTTGGGGAAATTGAAAAATAAAATACTCTTGGCCCTGATGTGAAGGATTTTACGATATATTCAAATATATGATATACAATACTGCTTCCACAATTACTGCTCCTTATCAATTACTTCCACAATTACTGTTCCTTATCAAAATCTTTATTCTCTGTAGCAAGCAGTTTATACAACTGAGTCCCTGCAGTAATCCTACTACTTAGGAATGCTTATTTTCTGTATTTTAGAATGGGGAAACCAAGAAATATTAAGGTTATATAATTCCCCTAAGATCACAAGTTAATAAATGACTGATACTAGGTTGTGAAAAATTACTAGATTAGGGGGAATCACAAGATTTTTTTTGACAGAAGCCCCATAAATGTGATACCAGACAAATCACTTAGACTGTCACTCTCGTCCTCATACTGGTAAATAATAAAGATTGTTAATATAGCTGCTATTTATTGAACACTTGCTATGCCACATATGCTGTTGAATACTTTAAATATCATATAGAGATATTATTGGTATTCTCATTTTGTTGTAAAAGAAATCAAAACCTGATGTTGCCTTATACTATAAGGCACATATTCTGCTGAAGATAAATGATGCCTCATAATTTCACCATGACCAGATTACATTTTGATCATTAGTAACTTAATAGATTACAGTTTCCCCTTCAGAATTTTGTTCCTAGTATCTTATTCTAAAACAACAGAGTGTATTAGATTTCCTGAGTGTCACTGTCCTGACAGGATTTATTCATCTTCGAGATTCTCTCTCCCCACTTACAAAATTCTCCATGATCACAATTAGATTGAGATTTGTCCCTTCTTTTCTGGTTCCTCATATCACTTTAATTGGCAGTTAGCTAGCCAGCTTGCCAATAAGACCAGGGTTGCCAACCAGCCAGGGGTTCTTTTGCCCAAGCACAGCTCTGCTAGCAGTCCCATGTCACCAGATAATGCTGGCATCGCCATCTCACCCCGCTTCTGCTGATCTTCACTGGCTGCTCGTCTCTGGAGCTCCTTGGTGCTAATAGCTCTTTCTTTTGAGATGACCAGTCTCTCCATACTACTCAGGATAAAACCCCGAAGTAGGTTTACAGGACTTTAGGAGCCCACATTACCTGAGAAATAAATTACAGGCAGGTTAACGGGAGCACCCAAGGGAGTCTTTATTTCAACAGGGCCAGTGCTACAGGACAGGTGGGTCAGTGCACAGGAAGGCGCCTCTAGACCAAGCTGAGAAGCAGCTGGGGAGTGCCGCTTACATCGCAGCTGCAAGCCTGGGTCAGTGAGGGGAGGCTGAAACCAGGGAATCTCCTGGAAGGCTTGCTGGGAGTGTTGGGTATCCAGAAAAGGGGCCCAGATCCCTCCCTTCCTGACCTTAGCCACACCGTGGTGCCCACTTTCCTTTACAGAAAGGCAACGCTGGTATCCAGAGTGGTGGGAGTGGGGCAGGGGCCCACACTGCCTGTCCAGCTGTGCTCAGGCTGGAGCGGAGAGTGGCAGCTTGGTAGCTAGGGAGGACACTGAAGCAAATTATCCCAGTGCACTGAGGGATGAGGAGCAAAGAGAGGCAAGAGGGGAGGGGTGCAACAGCTACCAGCCAAACCATGTCCCCCCCTCCAGCAAGCACAGGAAAAATGAGTCAGTCAGGCACCTCGCATCTGTCTTGCAATGAAGCACATTAGTTACAAGTAATTCTTTTCTTCAATTTTGAAGAGTTGCCTCTTTTCAAAATCATGAGCCTCAGCCTCAAAACCTTGCTGGGTTCCCCCAGACCAGTTGAGTTGACTTTTCTCTTTTCTGGATTTCCTAAATGAATGTATGTCCTCTAAATAGATGCTGATGAGAATAAAAATACAGTAGATGGCCAGATGAAGACAAGGCCTTGGCTGCTCATAAGGGCAGACAGATTCTGCTAGGAACTCCCTTCCTCCATGGCCAACCTTGACCCATAGAGGAGTTTACCCAGTTTTATGGGTAGTTGGGGGCCAGGCCTCATGTTGCCAGGTGAGGCTCCTAGGGGTGAGGGGGAGGGGCTCTGCTGGGCTGCACGTTAGATGTGTGGGGGCTGCTCACCATGATGAGGGACTCAGGCTCCGGGGAACAATCTCATCTTGAAGGGGTTCCATTAGTGGCATCTTATCTTCTGTTCACTTCCCTCTGTATCCCCTTGATGCTTGCTGTGTAGGGTTTTAGAAGACGGGGTTAGAAGACAGGGTGATCCCAGCTAGCTCTCTGCTAGTAAAGACACGGCCCAGACTCTGACTGCGAAGGCTCCCTGCACTCTTTCGTGAGTCAGTGACACAGCTCAGAACTGCAGGGCTTCCACACCGCTGGCTTTATCCCTTTTTCTTCTGGGGTGGGTAATAAGTCATTCTTCTAATTGCCAGTAAATAAAAAGGCAAAGAGGAGGCCAGGCATGAGTTCATGACTACTTCGGACACTAGGAAGCCATACCTACCTGCACGTCAGTCCCTTCTCTGGTCACCACTCTCCCTTGTAGGCTGAGAACTACACCCCCGCCTCCATTACTCTAGATCCCTACACAGGCAGCAGGTGAAGATGGCTGAATGGCTGTTGCAGTGTCCCTGATTCTTAGGGTTTCCACCTCAGCAGACAGGCTGGAGTGTGCCCGAATGTCAGCCTATTTGCTCACACCCTTCCCTAATGAGAAAGCTACCACAGTAAGTAGGAGAAGCTGTGCTTAACTGCAGACTGGACAGAAGTGGGTTAACCTTACGACATCATTTTTGTCTACAACACTTGAGGACCTTTTTCCACGGTGGTGCCGAGGAGATGGCTGGGTTCCACCCCTGTTTACTACGTTTGCGTGTGCCTTAGGTCCAGTTGCCCAGGCAACAAGGAGTTTTTGTTTTTGAGTGGTGTGGCTGACTTGTGTCACTCCCTGGTGGATGAGCTCACAAAAGCATCCTGCAGTTCTGCCTTCTTTCTGCCTCCCCCATCCTTCTTTCTCCTGCCTAACCCTCGCAGCTTCTCAAGATTGGGCTGCCCACACAGTGTCTCCTGGGTTTTCTCATTTAATTGCCTCAACCCTATTGGTTCCCCACAGTCCTCCTCCTCCGTTTATGAGCCTTTTCTGGTCCGCACTCCCACTCCTCAGCAGAGTCTGATCTCCTTGTCTTGGGGACGTATCAGCTGTGCTGTGGTTTGAGAGCATCTCTGAACATTCAAAGATTGGTTTGTTAGAGCCTCAGTTCCTTGATGGGAAGGGTCGGGAGGTGGGGCCTGGAGGGAGGTGTTCAGGTCCTAGGAGTGGAGGCTCGCAAATGACTTCCTGCCTTTCTCGCAGGAACAGGCCTTTCCTTTCAGGTGCCCCTGCCCTTCCTCCCTTCTGCCATCCACCATGCTGTGAAACAGTGTGAGGCCCTTGCCAGATGCAGCTGCTGATCTCGGCCTTCCCTGCCTCTGGAACCATGAGCCATATGAACCTCTTTCCTTTGTACATTACCAGCCTCATGTATTCTGCTACAGCTGAGGGACTAAGGAATGGGACTAAGATAAGATGTACATCAGGGAGTCCTGTCTCACCTGCACCCAGGTGAGACCCTCCTGACCCATTCAGGCCCTGCTGCCTGCCAGCCCCAACCCAGGACTTCTGTGCCTCAGAGGAAGGGGCCTTTTCACGGACTTCTTTATCCCGGCAAGGTGGAGTCTTGTCACTGCTGGCTTATCAGCTTCATTTAACTTTGGGAGAAGGTGAGACTAGCTGCTATTACAAAGACAGATATTTTTGTAGCCATTTGACCTTTTCCTCAGGCACAATTATAACATTATTTTTAGGAAAAGCATAAATGACCTTTCCTCTGTTTGTCCTTTCTATATCTCTTAAGAGATTATCCAAAAGAGAAATTTTTAAAATCTACTGTGTAGATGAAGAAAAAGAGCAGAGTAGTCAGATTAAGGACAAATGCAGTAGATTCTATTTGTTCATCTTTCCACAGTGTTTGAAGTTGAGGTGACACAGTCAAGAAAGGAAGCTGGTGAGAGGAGGTGTGGGAACAGGGCTCCCAAAATTCAGGAAGCTGGTAGGTGCCCTTCCCAGAGGTGACCTTTGGCCTGACACAGCCATCCTCTGGTGGAAGAGTGGAGGGAAGGGATGGCAAGACCAGGGTGTGCTGCAATGGTGAGCATAGCAAGTTTGGGGACAGGACCTGGCCGCCCCACAGTTCTCAGAACAAGCGGAAATATTCTGCTGTTGGGAAAGGCCAGCATGAGTGACTGAAAGACAGAGGTGTGTGACTCCTTAGTAACCACATAAAATGTCCAAGGACAAAGCTTCAGGTCCAGCTTGACCCCTCTCTAACCGTCCAAGTCTAACCCAGTAGCAAAAGCTATTGTTTCTGTCTTAAAATGTATCCAAGATCTGGAGATCTCTGGCCACCTCCACTGCACTGCCCTGTCCTTGGTGACCGAGGTGGCCTTCTGATGAGTTCCCCCACTTCTTTTCTGGCCCACTGCAGTGTTTTCTCAGTCCCTGAACCCAGGCAACTTTTGGCAGAGGTGAGGTCCTATCCTTCCCCCTCTGCTCAGGATGCTTGAAGGACTTCCTGTCACTCCCAGAACACAAGCCAGTGTGGTCAGCGGCGCTGGCAAGGCCCCTGCAATCAGAGCTGCCTGCTGCCCCCCACTGGCTCTCTCCACACACCCCCGCACCCCCATCTTTTGGTGCTGTTCTTCCGGCTGCCCCTTCATTCTCCTCCATTCTCCGGGCCTTTGCACTTGTTGTCCTCTTTGCCTCAGCTCACTTGTGCAACTCCTTTAAGCCTTTCCTCCAGTCTCACCTCCTCACTACGGTCTCCCTGACACCCTCCCATCCTGCTCACAGCCTATTGGATGCCTCACTGGTCTTCATGGCACTTACATTCGATGCATGTTAAATATTTGTTTTCTATTTCTCTTCTTCTTCCCTAGAATGTAAGCTCAGGAGCACAAAGATGTTTTGTGATTATATTAAGTGCTGAATCCTTACAACCTAGAAAATTGCCTGGCTCATAGTGGGTGCCTCCATAAATGTTTGTTGAATGAATGAATGGTGAAACAATCAAGAACTTTTTAAAGCAAATGAAGGGTGTTTCCCACTGAGACTGTCTAACTGAGATTGTAAAAGGATATTTTCTTTTTAAACATCATTATCATTCCTAGTATTTGTCCTAACTTAATAAAATTTCCTTTTCAATTTTGGACTGCAGCATAGGGTGATCTTCCATGGAGCAGAAGTTTGAAGGGCTGGCTGCTCTGGTTTTTTTTCTACTTCTAATTCAAAGCCTCATAACTGTCTTGTGTAACTGTCAATATTTATTTTATATATGAATAGTCACTAATTGTGCCCTTTAAAGTTTTCCTCAGACAGCTTTGATAGCCTTGGAATGAAAGCAGTACTCTTATCCCTCTTATTTTTCTGATCAGTTTTTTCAAAATTAATTTGCTGCCATTTTGCATTTGAGATAGAATATACTTCAAATGTTTGACTTGCACAATTTTTTTTTTTTTTTTTTTTTTTTGGTGCTGGGAATCAAACTCAGGGCCTTGTGCTCGCAAGGCAAGCACTCTAATTACTGAACTAAATCCCCAGCCTGCACAAGTATTTTTATGTGTTCAAAGATTTTAAAATAATGTGCCATGGCTACTTATGTAGTTTGTAATGTTGTAGGTTAATAACTTTTTTTTTTGTACTAGGGATTGAACTCAGGGCCTTATGCTTGTGAGGCAAGCAGTCTAACCACTGAGCTAAATCCCCAGCCAATAACTTTTAGAGTAGGGAAAAGATCATATTTTCCTCAAGTTATTTTTAATAGGTTCATGGAATTATGCACCTTTCTTAGTCAAGTCAATCAGAACACAGCTAAGAAATAATCAAGTATGAATCAAAAAACCAACAATGAATTTGGATACATACACATATATAAACATATATGCATAAATATGTATATAAACATATATAAACTTCCTCTAATGCCAGGGGATAATAGGAAATCTTGTTAATTCTAAGGTTTTCCATCACTAATATCCTTTGCAGAAGCCAGACTTTGCGTATATTTAAGTGTCGAACACCACTATTATGGATAATTAACTAATAAATGTAAACACCAGAAATATGTAATAAGACAAACAATTTATAAGTCAACAAATTCCTCAGAAATTACTATGAAGATTGTTAGAAAATAATGCTCTATTATAATTTCATGGCCAGGCCTCATTACTGAGCATGCTATTCATATAGTTTGATTCAACCTTCCTCAAGTCCCAGGTCATATAATTGGCTTATGTTGAGGCAGGCTGATGTCTGAAGAATGTAGACAGTTTGGAAGTCTTATGAAGAAAAAATGTGGAAGAGTTTTTAGAAATTATTTACGAGCCATGGGTGAAGACATTAAATACGTATACTCAAGCAAAATGATGATGGGGAGAAGACAAGCTAGCTACATCCCTTAATAAATTATATGGAAGTTATTAATATCAGATGGGGGAATTATTTAGTGTATTTGAGTTGCCACTCATAAATGTAAGGTGCTAGAACTCAAAAATAGAAAACTTTTTAGAAAATTTTGAAACACTTTAGGTGATAAATGAATTATGAACTAGCCAATTAAAATATAACAGGCAGGAACCAGCGGCTCCAGAAGTCTTTTCTTTTCATTCCAGTCTGTTGCCATTCATTCATTCACCCCAGAAATATTAATGAGTGCCTGTGTTGTCCTAAGTATGTGTGCTGTGTTCTTAGAAATGCAAAGAAAATGGTAGATTTGTACTGACTTCTGTCCACCCAGGCAACATTCTTGCAGAGTTAGGATGGAGACTGTGATATATCACATAGATGTTGCCTTGAAATGAAGATCTAGTGAGGGATTCTTATTTCTGGTTCCTGTTACATCTCTTGTCCATTGGCTATCTGCTGCTGAGATGCTGTGACCTACCCTGACGTATTTGGTGGTTTTACAGAAATGGTTTTGGTTTAGTACGTGGTGAGAGACATGTATCTAGTTTCAGTTTTTGGCATGTGGCAAGCCAGTTTTTCCAACACCATTTGTTAAAGAGGCTATCTTTCTTCCAATGAGGGTGTTTGGCTCCTTCGTTGAAGATGAGGTATTTGAGTGTGTTTGGAGTTGTTTCTGTGTCTTCTAATCTGTTCCATTGATCCTCAGGCCTGGCTTTGTGCCAGTACCATGCTGTTTTTATCACTGTAGCTTTATAGTATAGTTTCAGGTCGGGGATTGTGATTCGCCCCTAACTTGCTCCTGTTGCCCGGGATGTTTTTGCTATTCTTGGTCTCTTCTGGTTCCAGATAAATTTCATGATTGTCCTTTCTAATTTTGAGAAGTATGTTAGTGGTATTTCTCACCATGTACTAAACTAAAATCGAAGTGGGTCAAAGATCTAAACATAAAAACAGAAACACTAACTCTACCGGAGAATAAAATAGGAAGAACTCTCGAAGACATAGTTGTAGGGAAAAAACTTATGAACAAAACTCAGACCGCTCGGGATATAATACAAAGAATCAGTGCTTGGGACTACATCCTATTAAAAAGCTTTTGCACAGCAAAGGAAATCACTAATAGAGCAGAGCAAAAACCCACAGACTAGGAAAAAAAATTTTCCAACTGTCCCTCAGACAAAGGTCTGACATCTAGAATATACAAAGAACTCAAAAACATCAAACCTCCAAAATTCAAAGACCCAATCCAAAAATGGGCATCTGAAATGAATAAACATTTCTCAGATGAAGAAATAAAAATGGCAAATAAATACATGAAAAAAGTGTTCAAAATCACTAGTCATTGGAGAGATGCAAATCAAAACAACATTAAGATTCCGTCTCACTCCAGAAAGAATAACAATTATGAAAAGATCAATAACAAATGCTGGTGGGGCTGTGGGGACAAAGGAACCCTCCTCCACTGTTGGTGGGAATGTAGACTGGTCCAGCCACTGTGAAAATCAGTATGGAAATTCCTCAAAAAACTACAACTAGAGGTTCCATTTGATCCAGCTAGTCCTCTGCCGGGCATCTTCCCAGAAGAATTAAAATCATCGTACCACAGCAATATATGCACAACCATGTTCATAGCAGCACAATTTGTAATAGCTAAGTCTTGGAAACAACCTAAATGTCCAACAACTAATGAATGGCTAAAGAAGATGTGGTTTTTCTACATAATGGAGTACTACTCTACCATAAAAAAGGATAAGCTAGAGACATTTGTAGGTAAATGGATGTTCCTTGAGAACATACTCTTAAGTGAAATGAATCAGCCACTCATGAATACACATCGAATCGTTTGTCTGATATGAGTAACCATAAGGGTAAATAAGGTCAGAGAGGTATAATAGATATTATATAAAATGAAGATAATATTGAAAAGAAAGGAGAACTAGAAAGGGGGAAGGGGGAAAAGAAAGAAGGAAAAGAGGAAAGAAAGAAGAAAGGGGAAAAATGGGAAAATATAAATAAACCTGCTGTAAATAGGGAAGGGGGAACGGAAGGGAGGGGTGGGGAAAAGGGGGGAAAACCAAGATACATCAGGTACACGTACAAAATAACTGGATGAGTGTGAACATTATGTATACAATGTACCAATACATGTTCTTGGTTAAAAAAAAAAATATATATATATATATAGAAATGGTTTTGTTTTGACTATAGCTTCAAAAAGATTCAAAAATTATTTTTTCCTGAGTAATAGTAAAGATGATACAAAAAGAAAATTATATGATTTCTTTAACTCAGATTAAAACATGAAAATAGTAAAATTGTGGTAGGGAGAACAAACATAAACATTTTCTCTTTCATACACCTCAAACATATACTTCATACTTTATTCACTGATACTTAACTTTTTAGAAAAAAAGAATAGATGTATAATAAAACTGTGTAAGTTCTAAAAATAATAGCAAACAGAAGTTAATACAGTTACATGTAATAAAAACATAATAAAAAGACATAAAAAGCTGAAAATCTATAAAAAGTAATAAATTAAAAATCAATTATGCCATCAAGCTTATAGGATCACATCTGAATCTAAAAGGCATAGGAAATAGATAAGATAGAGAAAGTTATATTAGGTAAATGCAAACAAAAAGTAGAGTAGTTAAGGCAAGATTGATTATCAGCTGGTAGAATTTAAAGCAAAATAGCATTAAATAAGACTATGAGAATCATTCTGTTCTAATGAAAATAATATAAAGTAAGGATCCAACCCTTTTCTTCATTAGATTGCTCATTATTTGTGTGTATCACATAAGATCTTAGAAACACATGGAAATACCAACAGAACCAAATCTATTAGAAGTTTTCTGAACAATTTCTCACTTTTATAGATAGGATCAAAAGGTATGACCATTTGTTATTTGAATAATGTAATAATTCTGAGTATCTTATGTCCCTTATCAGTAGGCTAAATTTCTTCTTATAAAACATTAATAGTTTTAAATCCATAATAAGTAAAGCCCTATGGAAAATCTTCATTTCTGAAACAAAAATTATAGAAATTACACTTAATAGAAATAAAATTGAATATAAAATATTAGGTAAATTAACAAAGTCAAGAGCATCAAAATGCTATCCTATCTGCTATTGTACCACAAAGGAAATAAAAATATAATTACATGTTTTTTGATAAATAAACATGGTAGTAAATATCATAGGTATCGGAATCAAAGATGCTTTTTACACACCCATTAACTGCCAAGCCATAGGAATGCATAATCGCCATGAACTTCCTATTTCTCCATCTTCCCTGTGCCCAGCATCCATTATTTAAAGTGGCCCAGTGAATTCATAATTTCCTTCTCTAGAACTGCTTTTCCCAGAGTCTTCCCTATCTCAGAAAGTGGCAGTACCAGTCCTAGTAAAAAATTAGGAAATGATTTACTTCTTTGGTTGGCACTACCACAAAAATATATCCTTAATTCAGTTATTTACCCTCACCACCACTTGCCACCCTGTTCAAACCAGTGTCGTCACTCCACCAGATCAACTCAAGCATTTCTCCTCCTGTCTTCTCAGCTGCTGTTCTTTCCACCATTTTTTACCAAGAGAAAAGGAAAATGACCTTTGGAAAACAGTGGTTTTCCGTAGTACTTGGAATACTGTTCAGATTCCTCATTGTGGTCCAGGAGGCTGTGTATGAGGTAGTTCTGCCTATGGCATCTCCTTCTACTCTCCTCCTCTTCAGTATATTCTGGACAAAGTCTCTCTTTCTCTCTCTCTCTTCCTTCCTCTCCTTCGCTTTCTTTCCTGAAACATAGTAACCTCGTTCCTATCACAGGACCCAAATGTCATCTATTTTTAGGCACTTTTTCTGAATACCAGAACTAACCTAGTCAGTCACAGTCTCTCAGTCATCTTTCTCGGCCATATTACCTGGTTTATTTTATCACAGTACTAGTTATTATATGAAATGACCTTGTTTTTTTTAAAATCTTGTATGATGTGTCTTTACCTTTCCATAAGTAAGGTTTATGAAAATAGAGGCCTTGATGTAGTCAGTGTATGGAATAGTACCTGTCTTCTAGTAGGTACCAGGTGAATACTTTTGAACAAGGAAACCTCTAAAGCTAATTATCCATACCTTGTCAAGCCTTATAGATATTTTGAAACGTTTTCTCCCAGTGAGTCTTTTGTTTATCATGCTTTTATGGGATAATAAGCAGAAGTTTTTTAGCTTTGATTAATGCTTATTTTATTTCTATTTTACTATTTGCTTCCTATTTCTCATTCATGAAGAGAATGGATAGCTTCATGGATACTCTCCTATATTTTCTTGTAGAAGGGTTATCATTTCAGATTTTACCTTTAGGTCTGTAATTCATTTCAAATTGATTTTTGTACAGTATATGGTACAAAATTCTTAAGGTTCATTTTTCCCCGTGTGGATATGTAGTTTTAGTACCAAACGATTTCACTTTCCACACCGAATTGCTTTGGCACCTTTGTAAAAAAAAAAAAAAATCAATGACATTATAATAAGGGCCTATTTTAAGGCTTTCTTTGTTGTTCCATTGAACTGTCTGTTTATTCTTATGCCAATACCATACTATGTTGACTATGGGGGCTTTATAATAAAGCTTGAAGGTTGTGTTTCCTCCAGTTTTGGAGTTTTATTCTCATGATTGTTTTGACTGTTATTTGCATTTTTATGTGAACTTAAGAGTAAAGTTATTAATTTATGTACAGAAACCTTGCCGGGATGGTAAGTAGGATGGCATCGACTCTGTAGGTCTCCTGAGAAGAAGTGACGCCTTGACATTAGTCGGTTTTCCAGCCTACAAGGCTTTGCTCCATTAAGAGTTCTAAGATGTATCTCTCGATAACAGCTTGTAGCTTCAAATGCAGAAGCTTTCCACAGCTTTTGTTAAAGTTATTCCTGTATAGTTTTTCTTTTATTTTTTCTTACCATTATAAATACAACTGTCTTACAAATTTTATTTTTTCTATTATTTCATACTAGTATATAGAAATAAAAGTGATTATATTGAACTTAGCAAATACTTAGGAAATTTTCTTAGTTATTAGAGGTAGCAACTTTTTGGACACTCTTTAGGATTTATCATTTTTAAAAGAACATTTCTTCTGTGAATAGAGATGAATTCTTCTTACTTTTCAAACTTTATTTCTAGTTTGTTTATCTGCTGTTAGAAAGTGCTGGGGAGGAGGAGGCCTGACCATCAAAGTTCTCCCTTCAATTATTCCCTTTCTCTTACAGATTATGGTCCTGTCCTGCTTGTTATCCAATGTCTGAAAACATCCGTTTCATTTATTTTTGTTCAGTTTTCCAGTTGTTTATAGATTAAACCCAGTACCAGTTCTTTCATCATGGCCAGCTGTGGAATTTACCTTTATTTTTGAAAGGTGCTTTCTCTGGATATGTATTGGTAGTTTTTTTGTTTTTTCGGGTTTTTTTTTTTTTAACAGGTTTTCTTTTTCATTACTCAGCATTTTATAGATGCTATTCTGTTGTTTCTAAAGGAAAGTAAGCAGTAATTCACATTCTTGTCCCCTGTATTTAATGTATCATTTCTCTCTGGTTGCTCTCAAGATTTCGCCTTCATCTTGTGTTTTAATCTGTACAACTTTATTCTTATACACCTTGGGGCTTTGTATTCCTTGAATCGTTATGCATTTCAACAAGTTTGGGGACTTGGGGCCATTATTTCTTTAAATGCTGTCTTGCCCAATCTCCTCTTTCCTCCTTTCAAACTCCAGCCAGGCATATCCCCAACTACTTGAAATCTAGTTGTTGTTGTTTTCCTTTTTTTCCAAACTGGCTCTATAGACCCTTCCCTACAGATTGACAGTATCCCACTCTGACACTGGTGATCTGTGCATTTTTAAAATATTTCTCGTTCTGTTATTCAGATTGAATACTTTTTGTGGACCTATCTTCCAATTCACTGGCTCCCACCCCCCCCTTTTGTTCGTTTGTTTGTTTATTGTCATCTCCATTCTGCTGTTAGTTCTATTCATTGAATGTGTTTACCTCAGATATTGTACTTTTCAGGTATAGAATTTCCATTTTTATAAAGCCATTGATTTTTCTACTAACATTCCTGATAAATTTATTCATCTTTAAATGAATATTAACACCTGAATTATCTTGTGATCTGTTTTCTTTTTTGACTGTGAAGTGAGGAACAGTTTCCTGTTTCTTCACATGTCTAGTAATTTTTATTATGCTATAAACATTGTAAATTATATGTTAGAGAGACTATATTTTTTATCCACTAAAAAGTTGCCTTTTTATGGCAGTTAATTTGACTATACTGACATTCTAAACTCTTGTCTTCTGAAGCAGACTGCAACTGAAATATGTGCTTAGTTTTGTTCGTTTTTAGCCTTCTAGTTTTTGTGTTGTGCTGAGTGCTTCGGAATTTCTGCCTCGCTTGTGTAACCAGTCAAGGATTTGAGTGGAACTTATGTGCCTGTGGTGGGTCTTTTTCTGTGGGTCTTTATGACCTTTCAGCCACTCTGGGGATCTGAGGGAAATCTCCTTTCTGACTCCTCCAGGCAGTAGGAATGTGTTTTTCTGCTTGAGTTCTAGCCATCCTTCCATCAAAGATCAGAGAGGACCTTGCATGAAAAACGATACAAATATTTACCTTATTCACCGCAGAGCTGAGTAATCTTGGACTCAAAGTCCAACCCCTGCCCCACTTGAGACAGTGGTCAGCTAGAGGAAGTAGGATGTATACAGTGTAGTCTAAAGGTCAGTTGAAGCCCAGCAGAGCAGCACGATTGGCCACTAGTGCAAATGTGAGTGTTCTTAGAAGCAGTTCAATGGCCACCATGCATATTTAGCCACTTTCCCAG
>PVJO010022013.1:0-27560 GCA_004026905.1 Hystrix cristata | reverse complement strand
GGCAGTCATGTTACTGCAGAACGCCCCGCTCTGTGTGAAGATCTTGCTGTCACCACGCAGTCGGTCGCGATTTCACAGGTCAGGGGCCCTCCCCATGGAGGCTCTTTGAGTTACTGATCTTAAGTGCAATTACTCAGCACCGGAACAGACTTCACCGTGTTTATCCTTTTCCTCAAACGATCCAGTGAATGTGACAAGGTAAATTAAGCAATTCATTTTCTCCATTTCAACGTGTTTCATTACTACTTAAAACTTGTTAAGATTTATGTGTTTCAAACATGCTGATAAAAATAAAATTAAAAAATAAAAGGAGAAAAAACAATTTCTTTCTGCTTCTGGTGTAACTACCAGTTTGGGAAATTCTGGGTTATAAAGAGACACTTTGTCAAACAGACAGAAAGAAAGATGGGCTCTAAAGTATATAAAAATTAAAGTTTAAGGAAGTAAGATTCTCAAGCTTTCATGACTTTCTACTACTGAAAATTCCTTCTGAATTGTGATTTTTTAAGTAAAAATAAATAAATAAAAATAAACAGAGAAATTGACTCCATTGATACAGTACAAGCACAGTTCGAGCCTAAGTACCCCAAATCTCCAGAAACTCAAGGTGAAAGGGCTGTACAGTGTCAGAAAGGGCCTCACGGACCAGACAGAGGTCAGGAAACTTAGAGACAGACTGTTCCCCAGAGGAAAGGAAGAAAGCCACTGACAAGGCATTCACATGCTCAGGTGTCAGACTGAAGGAGACAGAGTGAAAAATCTGTGAGATTGACCAATCTGACATCCTCGTGTACTAAATTGAGGAAATCTGCTTTCAGAGGTTGTAGGAACACTCACTGACAGCAACGTGAGGCCACATTTGGGCGACGGAAGTTGGGAGTCAGAAAAACGTGAGTTCAAGTGAAAGTTCTGTAACTTAAGAGACGCTTAACTGCTTTAAGACTGTCGGGCTTCAGTGTGATTCATAAGTATGGAAACCTAATACCTTCCTCCTGGTAAGCCTGTGAAATTTAGGTACGTCAATACTCATAGTTACGTATTAACTTACTTCTTAAAATTAAAATTAGTAACGTTCCAGTAGGAACAGAGTTGTGGTCTAGTTCTGAATCCAAAATCATCTACAGTGGTACCTCAGTTTAGGAATTTAACTTGTTTTATGATTTTGTCAAAGACGGCTGTGTTTGTACAGGGAACATGGCCGCGGTCATGTTCATCTCACCACCACGAGGAGTTTGTGAATGGAAGCAAAATTTTGCCTAACGTTTTTGTTTGTGAACCAAATTGTTTGTAAACAGATGAAATCAACAATACTTGACCAAAAAAAAAAAACCTACAGACCAATTTCCTTAATGAACATTGACACAAAAATCCCCAACAAGACACTGGCAAAGAACACAACAAATCATTAAAAAGATACATTATGACCACGGCAGTTTCACCCCAGGGATGCAAAGCTGGTTCAAGATATGGAAATTGAGGGGTTGGGGATTTAGGTGAAGTGGTACAGTGCTTGCCTAGCAATCACAAGGCCCTGAGTTCAATCCCCAGCACACCCCCCGCAAAAAAGATATGTAAGAGCCCAGGATGGTGGTGCATGCCTGTAATCCCAGCTGAGGCAGGAGGATAGCAGTGAGTTCAAGATCAGCCTGGGCTACATATTGAGTGCAAGTTCAGTCTGAACTACATAGTGAGACCCTGTCTCACAAAAAAAAAAGAAAAAATGTAAATTGATAAATGTAATATACTGTGTAAACAAAAGTAAGGATAAAAATTACGTGATCATCACAATAGATGCAGAACAACCCTTTGACAAAATGTACCATCCATTCATGAAAAAAACTTTGACAAAAATAGGTATAGATGGACCTTACCTTAAATGGATAAAAGCCATTTATGACAAATCCACTGTCAACATCATTTTAAATTGTAAAAAGCTAAAACATTCCCTCTAAAATCAGGTGCAAAAACAAGGCTGTCCACTCTTGCCAGTCCTGTTCAAAACAATACTTGAAATGTTAGCCGGAGCAATTAGGCAAGAGAAAGAAAGAAGATAGATTCAAATTGGAAAGGAAAAAGTGAAACTATCCTTATTTGCAGATTGTTTACAAAGAAAATCCAAACAACTCCACAAGAAGATTCTTAGAACTAATAAATAAATTCAGCAAAGTGGGAAGATACAAAAGAAATAAATAACAACCCTGTACAACAATAATGAACTCACTGGAAAAGAAATCAGAAAAACAGTCCTATTTATAACAGCCTGAACAAAATAAAGCACACAGGAGGTGACCTAACCTAGAAGGTGAAAGATCTGTAAAACAAAACCACATACTCTGAAAATGAAGACCAAAGAGAACATTAGAAAATGGAAAACACCCAGTGTTCTTGGATAGACAGAACCAATATCATCAAAATGGCCTATTACCAAAAATGATGCTTATTCCAATGAAAATATCATTGCCTTTTTCACAGAGCTAGAAAAAACAATTCCAAAATGTATGTGGAACCAGAAGAGACTAGGAAATGCTGAAACAATTCTGAGCAAAAAGGAGTAAAGCAGATAGTATTAGACTCTCAGGCTTGAAATTACACTACAGAGCTACAGTGGTTAAAAACAGCATACTTCTGGCCCAGAAACAGACATGCTGACCAATGGAATAGAACAGGGGATGAAGAAAACACTCTAAACACCTTTGTCTATCTTATTTTCAACAAAGGGGCTAAAACTATAAGCTGGAGATACACAGCCTCTTTAAGAAATGGTGCTAGATTAACTGCATATCCACATACAGAAGAATGAATCTTGATCCTTATTTCTTATCCTGCACTAAAATCTAGTCAAAATTGATCACAAACTTGTATATACACAGAATCTACTTGCAGACATGCACATAGGCAAGAAATTCCTGAACAGAGCCCCAGTTGCCCAAGAAATAATACCAACAATTGATAATGGGATTATATTAAATTTAAAACATCTACACAGCAAAGTAAACAACCAACAGAGTGAAGAGACAACCTACAGAATGGGGAAAAATTTTGCCAGCTACTCCTCAGGGGGAGAACTAATAATCTACACTATGTAGATAACTCAAAAAATTAGATACCCCAAAACAAAAGACCCAATCAAAAATTGGGGAATTGAAATGAATAGGCAATTCTCGGAAGATGAAGAACAAATGGCCAATAAACACATGGAAAAATGTTGGCATGGATGGCCATTAATGCAAAGCAAAAGAACACTGAGATTCCACTTAACTCCAGTAAGAACACCTATTATCAAAGATTCAAAAAATAACAAGTGCTGGCATGGTTGTATGGAAAAGAAAGTCTTCTGCATTGCTGGTGGGAATGTAAAATAGTACAACCACTATGGAAATAAGTATGAACATTCCTCAAAAAGCTAAAAGGAGAAATTCAATTTGACCTAGATACAACTCTTCTTAGTATCTTCCCAAAAGAGCCAAAGTCATCATATTACATTGATACATGCAGACCCACGTTTATTGTAGCCCAACTCACTATAGCTAAATCATGGAAACTGCCTATATGCCCATCAACAGATAAATGTAGTAAGAAAAATGTAGTATATTTACTCAATAGAGTACTGATCAGTCATAAAAAAGGATAAATTTGAGTCATTTGTCAGAAAATAGATGCACGTTGATACCATAATTCTAAATGGAACAAGTTAGTCATGGGAGGTTAAATATCACATGGTTATGTAACATGAGAGGATCAGAATATAAATATCATTAAAAACTTTTAAAAACATGTTAAAAAATAGGGACATAGGCTCTGTGGAGATGAAAAGGGGACATATGGAAGGAGGGAAGGTGAGGGTAGTGAGGCAAGGGGAGTAAAAATGACCAAGATGTTATATGTATATGCATCAACCCCACACACGGACTGTATTCACCATGTATTGTAAATATATCAATTACAACATTAAATAAAAAAAGAAAGAATACCATGAGAACACAGACAATAGCATCAGGTTAGTAATCAATCAAAAACAGAGTTAGAGTTAGACTACACACAATGACAAGAGACAGTAAAACTAACACGTATAGCACACTCAAGTAGAGAAATTGTGAGCCAGCCAAGCTTTCCTCACATACAAAACAGACCAACAGTTTGAAGATGTAAGAATTCAGGGCATACCATTCCTGTGAAATCTTTTTTTTTTTTTTTAGAATGATCCTGGAGGCCAAACTCCAGCTAAACAGGGGGTAATCAGCAACATTTCAGCAGAAGAATTGAGGAGACTATATTGTGTTATATAACTGCTATGTGTTATAGCACTAACTGTGTTATATAACTGCTATAAAAATTTTCAAATATACACAAATGTAAACAGAATAATGCGATGAATACTATATACTTAACTTCTAGCTTCAACAATATCAATATTTTGCCACTCTTGTTTCATTTTTCAACTGCCCTCCTTTTTTTTCTTTTTAAAGAAAATTCTAGGTAGTAAGGTAATATATCTAATACTTATTCATATTCCCCTAAATATTTCAAACATACTTTGTTATAGTTGATTGTTTTAAGTAGGATACAATTAAGGTTTGCATATTACATTTAGTTACTAAGTTTCTATGTCATATTTATTCTCCTATTTTTATGCCATTGACCTATGGAAAAACCAAGTCACCCATTGTGTTAGTCAGCTTTCTAGTGCTGAGATAAACTACTGAGGAAAGCAGCTTCTAAGGAAGAAAGGTTTATGTTGGCTCATGGTTTCAGGGGTTCAGTCCATGGTAGCTCGGCCTCTTCACTTTGAGATGGCAGCAAGGCAGAACTTCACAGCAGGAGCATATGGAGATCAAAGCTGCTTATCTCATCAGAGCCCAGAAAGGTTGCCAAATATATACTTTCCTAATTCTGAAAAAGCTCTATAAATAATAAAATGAGCAGTAGAAAAGTATCAAATTGATGTACATAAAACAATAACTTCTCTTATATTCATATAACAATTATTAGGAAGATAGAATGGGAAAACAAAGCCATTTACAATGGCAAAAAAGAATAACTACAAATAAATTTACAAGGCAGGGCTGGGGATTTAGCTCAGTGGTTAGAGTGCTTGACTAGTGAGCACACGGGCCCGAGTTCGATCCCCAGCACCAAAAAAAAAAAAAAAAAAAAAAAAAAATTTACAAGGCACATGCAAAACTTCTGTGAGATAAACTTTGAAATATCCCTAAATGTAAAAAATATTCTTGAGCCAGTGGAGAGATACTCTCATTTCTTGAACAGTTGATACATCCTAACAAAAATGTCTGATTCAATAGATCTTGGACAGAGCCTAAAATTCTGAATTTCTTCTAGGATGCTCTCCCCACAGTGACCTGTCCTGTGCTTTACTTTCAAGCCATCATGCTCAGGTGTGGTCACTGCACCAAAGTCAACAACACCTGAGACCTGCTAGAAAGGCAAATCATCTTGCTCGACTCCAGACCTACTGAATCAGACAGTCCAGAGATAGAGTTCAGCAATCTACTCTTTAATGAACCGTCTGAAGGATGTTGCCATGGGCTAAGTCTGAGAACCACTGCCCTTGTGCTTCTTAAATCACGAATCCTCTAAGATCTTGTGAAAATGCAGACATGAACCAGGAAGTCTGGGGCAGAATCTGACTCAGCATTTCTGACAAGCTGCTCTATGATGCAGGTGCCGATGATCTGAAGATAACCCCTGGAGGAACCTGACTTGAAGAGCAGTCTGTTTCCAGGTTACTTCAGGGCAACCTACTCTGTAACCTCCCTTACTGCTATTTTTGTGCTAGGTCATAATGACAAATAATAGCTTCACATCTTACTCCTCCCAACACTATACATATTTATTTTAAATAGAATTTAACCTACAGCAGTGTGCTCCTTTCAAACAAAATATAACCAACAATAATTAAAAGGGCATCTTGGACTTTGGTGGAGCTATTTTGAAAAGGTACCCTTCATGGTTTAAGCATTTATTAAACCATGAAAGAATACAACTAATTGGAGCCTAAAGAAAAAGAAAACACTGAAGGAAAAAAGGTGCGGTCTTTGTATAATGTATGTATAAATACGATTTGCACCTAATTTTTCTTTTTGTATAAGTTCTGATTTTTATTTATTTGTGTTTGGTTTCTCTATTGTTTCCTATTGCTCCAAAATTTTGTGGCTTAATCTAATAGACATTTATTTAATCTCATGCTTTTCTGTGTCAGGGATTTGCATGGGACTTAGTGGACACGGCTCTATAAAGCCTGCACCCCCAGCTGGGGTGGCTTAATGTCTGGTGATGGCCACAGTGGTGCAACTAGGACCTTAGATCCAGGGCCTTCAGCTCCAGCTGTTGGCTGGGCACCAAGCTTCTTCTCCCTGTTTTGCGTACTGGGGCTAGAATTTCCAAAATGGTCTCTTAGTCCTGTGTCTGATGCCTGAGCTAAAACTGAAACAATTGGGGCTGTAAGGTCTCTCTCTCTCTTTCTCTTTCTCTCCCACCCCCACTCTTTCTCTCTATATGGTTAGCTTATCCCTTGGAACATCAGAAGTCCAGGTAGTCTGGTCTTTGGCCTCAGGCTGAGTTTTGCACTGAGTGCCCGATTTTCAGGCTTTAGGACTTGGATGGAACCAAGCTACTCACTCCTGTGGTTCTTCAGCTTACAGACGGCATATTATGAGATGTCTCATGCTCCATAACTGTGTGAGCTAATTCCCATAACAACTCTCTTCTCATGTGTTCATATGTCTATATGTATATCGTATTGATTCTTCCCAGAGAACCCTGACTAGCATACTAGTTAGGCTTTATTAAAATGAGACCTGGATGTACCAAAAGTACTCCAAAGTTAGTTTATCTAGAACCAATGTTACTTCAAAAAACAAAAAGAAACCTGTGGTAAAACCTTCTTTGAAGCTCGTACATGCTTTAAAAAGACCGTAGTTAGTATCCCTTTCTAACTCTGCATATAGGGATATCACCGGGGTAACTTGAAATTGCAATGCGGAACTTGGCAAAATTAACATGTTTTTCCTGGAAAACCAATTGTTAAACCTTTATTACACATCTATGTTTTAAAACCACGTAACATTTCAAACATTGCAACTTCATGCACCTTACTACATCCATGGACTTCCTACATAGACTCTGTAGCTCTCCTCTAGGGCAGCACATTAGAATCACGTTAGGAGATTTTAAAAATGCTGTGTCCAGGCCCCAACCAAGAAAAATTATATCAGGATCTCTGAGGTGGTACCAGACTTTGAGAGTCAAAGCCTCCACACACAGGTGATTCCAGTATGTAACCAATATTGAGAGTCACTGACAAACACACATTCTTCCCTTCTAACCTCCTCTACTAACTGCCTACATTTGTCTTAATTATTTTCAAAAATAATAAACCCCCAAAACAAAAACAAAGAAACAAACAAAAAATAATAAACCCATAAAAGAAACTAAATATTCCCTGCCTTGTAAAGCAAAAACAGAAAGGGGAACTATCAGAAATTGAGATGCTGCCTTAGAGAATTCAGAACCACCAAAGTCTAAGCAGAATAGGACAGTTACACCATAGCTTGAATCTGGAAGGCCCATCAGAGGCCCATGTGTTAAAGAGCCGGTCTCCAGTTTGGTGCTACTGGGGGAGATGGTGGGAAGAGATGAGCACAGCAGGAAGTCTGTAAATCATTAGGGTGTACCCTGAAGGGAATAATGGGGGCCCAGCTCCTTGTTTTCCCCCTCTTTTTCTTCCCGGTCATGAGGGGAATGGTTTTGTTCTGCCATGCAGTTCCACCATGTAATATTGCCTTGCCACAAGCCCAGAACAATGCACCCAGCAACCATGGACTGCAACTTCCAAAACTATAACAAAAACAAACCTTATCCTTTGTGAATTGATTTATCTCAAGTATTTGCTATAGTGATGCAACACTATGTAACACAAGTTAGTAGCTGAAATACGCCAGATGAGAAGAGAGAAAAGAGGGGAGTTTGCTGGAGACTTTAGAATCTTAACCAGTTTTTAAAACAAACCTTTGACATATGGTACTATATTTATTTAAAATATGGTACCACACTTGAAATCAGTAATTTCATCATTTTTCTGTTAAATGTACATATTTCAGTGGTGTTTCAAAGATCCCAAGTGGAAAACCATATATATTTTTAAAACATTATTTTGGATAGGTGCACACAGACACACACACACACACACACACATCATTTACTTCTTAAAAGAATACTGCATATGAATAAGCTGAATGTACTCAAAAGCTGTTTATTAGCACAGTCTGAACAAGCAAGTAGGAATTGCACAGAAAAAAAAAGAATGCTGTAGATTTATACACAATTTATTCATAGGATAATTTTCACAAAGTAGTAGATATTGTATGTCATTGAATTTTTTCCTTCTATACATTCCTTTATGGGAACGCATCAGATTACTTCAAAGAGCATTCCCCAATCCCCTTCTTTTATGTAATAGAGCAGTAGCAATAGAAGACAAGGTACCCACATTTATTGTCCTTTGGTTTTAAAGGAAATTAGAAACATAAAAGCAAGTCAGCCTGGGCCTAGATTGGCTGTAGTCCAGGGATGTCACTGTGTGTTTCGGTCCTAGACCTCAAGGAGATGGCCACAGCACACATTATGGGGACATTTCCGGCATCCTCTCCAGATACTTAATTTCAGGATGCTCATCCCCCAGCTGCTGTGGGGCAGCCCTCTCTGTAGGCTCTCTCCCTGGGCCACTGGTACCCCAGAAAGACTCACAGCCACAGCTGAAGCCCCAGAGTCCCCTTTGGGATCAAGCCACAGTTGGCACTCTAGAGCACCCAGGGGCCGGATGCTGGTAATTCCCCATCAGACTGAGACTTCACTGGAAATCTCATCCTTGCTTGTGTCTATTCTGCTAACAGGTTTCTCCTGAGCACATTCCTTGTTAATAAATCACTGGTGCACAGCTCCTATGTTAAACACTGCTTGCCCAACCTAAGACAACAAACTGTCCATTCTGCTAAAGTCTCCTCGGCCTGAGCCAGCTTGCTTTCATGCCTCTGGGTACCGGTTCCCTCTGGACACCCAAGGACAGATACTAATTTGCCCACCCTGTCTCCACCCATGCCCTCCATGGTTGTCACTGGGATAGATAAGATGTCTCGGACCTGTCTCCCTCCTGAGTGAAGCAGTGTTCTAGGGGAATTAAGAGCGAGAGTCAGGAGGAGAACCTGACTCATTCTGGGGTGACTCATTCTTGGGGCAGGAGGATGAGCTTCTCTGCTGCTTACTAAGCTGCAGTTAAAAAGCACCCAAGGCTGCTGGCATTTCTTAGTCAGCGTGGACATTCTCCAATGAGGTGGTGATTGTTATGAGTGTAAGCTTTCTACCTGTGGAAAGCCTCTGGGGTTTAGGGTGGCAGGGCTATGCCCCAGTTAACTCCTTAGTTGTCAGCTTCCTGTAACGAAGCTACTTTTGTAGAATTGCTGCTTTAACCTTTCACCAGGCCCAAGAGATGGACAGACAGGGGCTGGGTCCCATCTGCTTTCTTTGAACTCAGCAAGACACTTAGGCAAGAGACGCTTTAGGTCCGGAAGGGCTAAAGAGAAGCATTTGTCTTTGATGAATTTTCTTTTTATTGTGACTCTTCTTTTTATTGTAGAATGCAATGCTTTCATCAAATTCAGCAAGACACTTAGAGAAGAGGCGCTTTAGGTCCAGAAGGGCTAGAGAGAAGCGTTTGTCTTTGATGAATTTTCTTTTTATTGTGACCCTTCCTTTCATACCTAATCTTTGTTCTACCTCCCTGCCCTCCCCCCTCTTTCTCTCTCTGACTTGACTACAAGTCAGTTTCTCATGAGCCCTTTCTCAGATTCAATTATTTGCTCCTGTGGCTCCCAGATCTCAGGAGAGTGCTTGACTTAAAGATACTCAGGAGCAGCCAGATGGAAGCGGGTAGAAGGGACGGGGAGCTGTGGTAACCCCTCTGCAGATATCATCTTCCATGTGTTAGAGCTCTGGGAAGCCTGTCCTTTGAAGTGTTTTGGAGACTTCTTTATGTCACCATGACCGATTACATTGTTGTTGGCGGTGACCAACTCAACGATCAGCCTCTCTCTATCCCCTGGAGGTCTGAGGGGAGGACGGAAAATTTCCACCTTCTAATCACATGGAGATTCCTCTGGCACCCAGTCCCCTCATGAACGCTACCCAAGAGCCACCTGTCATCTCATCGGTGTATGAAAAGACACAGTGTAGAGATTCCAAGGTTGGCAGAAGTATTGTGCCAGGAAGGAGTACTGTGCAGAAAGACACAATACATATTTCTTCTTCTAAGACAGAATATCGCAGATATGGTCTGGGTATTATACCTGTAGGGTTATGGCCTCAGTTTGTCATCATGTTTCATTGTAATAAGAAGCTAACATCCAGTTTTCTCAAACCTGGAGATATGGACTTCCAGTGATGCCAGATGCAGGCCACAGCGAACAACATGGTCTCTCTCCTTAAGCACAGTTCCACTCAGATACTAAAGGAGAATTTATGCACGCACACGCGTGTACACACACACACACACACACACACAGGCACTAGGATGGATATATATTATGTAGCAGAATGCAAACTTTGCATCATTTCTGAAAAATGCAAAACTGCAAAACAGTTTTACACTAGTAAATATTTTGGTCAGTGTTCCCAGATCTGGAGTCAGAATGGTTTACCCTTAATACAGTCTTAATATCTGTGCACACACACACTTTACCCCTCACTCCCTGCTCACATATTGAAACCCCAACCCCCAAGGCGATGCTATTACAAGGTCCTGTTCGGGAGCTAATCATACCATGAGGGCAGAACCTTCAAACATGGGATTGGCTCCCTTGTGAGAAAGTGTTCAGAAGAGCCTATTTGTTCTTTCCGCTGTGGGAGGACTCGCGGAGAATTCAGCAATCTGCAAACTGGAAGACGGCCCTCACTGGAACGTGAACATGCAGCACCCTGATCTCAGAATCCTTAACCACAAGACCTGTGAAAAATGAATCTGGGTTGCTTATAAGCCACCCAATCTGTGATGCTGTTATAGTAACCCAAACCGACCAAGACATACTAGTGGCATAGCAGGCATCGTGCCTAGGACTAACGGCTCAGTAAGCATCATGCTACGTAAAGGCCTGTGAAAGTGCTTTTAATTTGAAAATCAGAAGACAATAAATGAACGTTTAGGTTGAGTAAAGCATTTGAATAGACATGATTTGTATTTACATCAGTGCAGTCGCATATGCGTGTGGAAAACGGTCTGTGAAGGAGAAAGTGCTCAGGGCCCACACCACGCTGCAGCCCACTTCCAGGGACACACTTTCACTGCACAGTGAAAACATGGAGAAAACTCCGAATTTCAGACAACCTATCCTTGTAATGGGCTATTTTTGAGGACGGAGGTCTTTTGATTCTCAGGGAAAGAATTTCAAATGGCCGAATTTCTCACCCTTCAAAAGGCACAGGTTAGGGGCTGGGGATTCAGCTCAGGGGTGGAGCCCTTGCCTGCAAGCCCAAGGTCCCGAGTTCCATCCCCAGCACCCCAGGTTAGATCAGGTTACATCTAGGAGACAAGGACTCCTGCTGACAGGGCTGCAGATGCCACTGTGTCTTGAGGTCTGTGATCAGAGTGTCTCGCTTGGCTCCGGCCCCGACACCATGACTCGCATTCACATAGTGGCCGAGCCTCTTGCTGGAAGCTGTTTGCCGAATCATAAAATCCTAGAACCTGGAGCAATGTTCGGACCTCCTGAGCCCAACCCTCCATCCGTGCAAGTCATCATCTTCATCCATCTGAGCGTGTCCTGACATTTACTGCACTTGAGAACTTCAGAGAAGTTTCCCTTTTTGTCACTGTTTCGTAAGAAAGCTCTAAGAAGAAATTACGGAGACACGAGGCTGCCGCGGATTCAGCAGGACGGAGGCGGAGCTACAGATCCTGGGCGGGGCCCAGGAGAACCATCGTGGTCTCCGTGTCCTGGGGACAGGGTTCCAGGCCCTCGTCCACCACCCTGTGCAGGGTGCTGTAGTGCTGCCGGCTCGGGTGGAAAGAGTGCAGCTCCGAGGCAGCCTCCCAGGCGGCGAAGGAGGGCATGGGAAAGACATCCGGCCTCTTGTTTTCAAAAAAGCATTTCAGGTTCCGCTCACTCAGCTTGTTGGCGTACTCCACGAATGTATTTTCCAAATGCTCCGTTTCCCTTTGTGCATACGTCTTCCAAAAACTCAGCTGCAGATGGCTGACTTTAGACCGACAGCGCGCACAGCAAGTGGTGAGCAGAGAGAAGAAACATGCTGAACAAATCAGGAACCATCCTAGAATCTTAGGGAGAAAGAAATATTGAGGATGTGTGAAAGCAAAATCACATCTCAAGGAACCAAGGCAGTATTATTAGGAAGTGTACCGCTAAATGAACACCACGGTCCTCACCGGACCTCATCTGAAGTCATTTATTGTGATGGGTAAACACTTTTATATCAGTCAAAATGAAGTTTATCTGTTTGTTCTCTTTACCCAATATTGTTGCTATGCCATCAATAATAAATAAATAAATACCAAAGGCCAGCAAATGAAGAAGCGTTGAAAGTATAGATTACTCAAGAATTGGATAAATCAAGTTCCCAAGGAGTGTTATCTTTTAGAGAGGGGAATTCTGTACAGGAGTAATTGTGGTCCCCTGAGCACACATGCGCAGTTAATTAGCCAGGTATTCTGAGGCACTGACAATGCATATAAAGCTAGTGACCCAATTTTCCCTTGTGACATTGTTGACAGAGATTAGCACTCTCTGGACGAAGGCCATTACTCATTGTTCATGGTAAAGGGAGACACAGGAAAACAGGGGGTTAATGCTATCAGAATTTAAAGTCTGTTAACTCCTGAGAAAAAATAAGAGTCATTCTGAATCTTGAAGATTATTTGTTCTGAATGTTAGTAGTTAAAAAACAAACTCTTTTCTCAACATGAATGGACCTGATTCTTCTGTTTTGTTTTGTTGTTAATTTTGAAAAGAAAGGCTGCATAGCTCAATGTATCCTCTAAATATTTTTTGTGGTTCAAATTCTCTTTGAATTCCATCTTACAGATGGAATTAATTTTACATTTGCCCAACTACAAGCTCTCTTTGAAAACATCAAATGACCTTAGTATCCTTTAACAGATGGGCCCATTTGAGAATAGAAACAATAAAGCATGAAAGAATCTATGTAGGCCATAGCAGAGCTGCACACGAGGTACAGACCAGTGACTCCAAAACTCCAGTTCAGACTCGGGCTTGGAATGTGACCCCAGATGGGCATTATTTGGCTTTAGACCTTCCTTTCCCCTTACCATGTCTCCATTTCTTCAGTTGTGAAATGGGGATTACCCATCTCGGCGGGTATTTGGGGGAATCTGGTGAGATGATGCTGAACACTACTATCGCCTGCTGTTCTTTTTCAAATGTGTCTACATTTGTGTAAAAGCATTACTGAATACATAATCCACTTCTGCCCCTGTGATTAGTGAGTGAGGCATAGCTACCGTCATGTGACAGTTGTCATCTTTAGCCTGAATCATTTATGGACTCGTGGTTTTCTACCTCAGATCTTCCTCTTTCTTTCATCATCTATCTTCCTCATTCTCTCCATCTGCTCCTCTTGTAGGCTGTCTTATCTCAAGATCCGAGCTAATTTTAGCTGAGTTGTAAACTACTTGATCAGCTTCAGATACCTTCCACCTCTCTGTGGCCTTAGCAATGACCTGCCATCCCGAGTCCTGACCAATGGAACTTTTTGTCCCTCACTGCAGCCCATCCACTATGCGCAGAGTCCAACAGGAGTGTGGCGGGTGCTTTCTCAACAGAATTTTCAGTTGTGTCCTGTTTTGCACGAGGCTCCTTCCCCAGCCCCTGACAATTTTCTCATCAACTTGAAAGACCTACTACGTATTTTAGCCCATTTATGTCCATTGTCTCTAACCCTTCCACCAACACTCCAGGAGCGTACTCGTACAGTACCACACTATGAAAAAGTGAGGTCTCGAGGGCGTCACACCTCTGGCTCTAGTCACGTGGCTCGCGAGTGGCAGCATCAGGATTCAAACCCAAGGTTACCTCCGAGGCTGAGCTCTTTCCACTACTCCATTCCAACACCCTTAAGAAGCTGGACTTCTTGTCGTTCTGCCCACCCACAGATGAATGTCCTTTTTCCAGCCCGACCCACACACCCAGGTATTGCTCAAGACTGTATGGTGCCTCCTGCCCTTCTGAGCATCACGATCAGCACCTGCTGCTGCTACCCCTCCTTTCATCCTTCTCTGTCAGGCGTCCTGCCATAGGAATCAGCCCCAGGTCCTTCTCATCCTGGTGAAAGAGCAGCAGGTGACTGTGCTCCACCTGCGCTATGACCAAATGTGTGTGACTTAAAATCTCGTGCCTGTGTTTGGAGAAAAAAAGCTTACACAGTGATAAGTGTGTGGACGTGGCCCTGACTGAAGGGAGCCTGGTGCCTGAGGACATCAACCATAAGTTATTCATTCTGTCGTAACATTTATAATTGATACCTTCCTAGCAAAAGGGAGCCTGACATTTTTATCTAGGATGTGCTTCGCACATGGAACAGATCTCATTTGGGGACATTTTTCAGCTTATCATTTCATAAAGAGACTATGACTTGACTGCCAATGGCTTTGGAATGTACAACTTAAAACAGACTTTGCCTTGATGTGTTGTAAATGCAAATCCTCATTGAAAAAGTAAAACTACATGACTTCAGTGCATTTCTTTGGAAACGAATAGCATTTCTGACTAATGCAAATCTCTTTATCTTCTCATACTGCTTGTTTTGGTTTGGGGGATGCAAATAGGATGTCTGTCTTTTTCTAATCCAGGCAGGGCAATTCATCTGATTTGTATTCAGGCATCTGGAGAGAGGACAAGCTACTTCTCTGTACCAATTAGGTGAAGCCATGATTTCCTCCTGCTAAATAAAACAGCCTGAATTCTGAGAGTCTACAGTAATGTAAGAACTTCTTTAGTTCAACAGCACAGAGAGAAAAGACTAATCTCCCGAGAGAACACGGCCACTTTTCACTGATGGCTATTTAAAGACTACTGAGTCGAAGTTCATATGGGAAATTCTTCTCAGTTGTGACAATATTTATACATAGAAGCAGCGGTGGCTGGAAAACATTCAAGGAGATTGCTACCTTAATTATATTGCATGCAACTTTTAAAAGTATTAGTTTATTTGTTTCAGCTGTATTTTAATAGGCACACATGTGTTTGTGTTTCTCTGAGAAACTGGTTTGAAAATGAATAATGGAAGGCAGTAATTTTTAATTACAGTCAGCCGTTAACACTCAGTTTATGATTTGGTGTTATGCATTATTTACAAAGTCAACCAGAGAGACAGCTGTAAAGTAGCTAAGGTTTTACATATGCATAACCCAGTGGATACTGTCTTTTTGGAAAAGGTAGAAACCAATCAGCAGTTTTACTGTGCATTCCGGCAGGCAGAAAGCTTTTCCTGAGATTGTCTTAATGCTGCCTGCACATTATGTTCTTGTTTCCACTTAGTTTCAAAATATCCTGGCAGACTCAGACTCAGCCCCGGCTGAAAGCAGGATGGAAGGAAAACTCCAAGCTCGCGCTGGGAGAAAGAGGCAAGAGCGTTCTTACCTGAGACTGGGCTTGCAGGGACAGCCGCACTTCTTCATTGTCCGTGGGGAGCATGCTGCTTTTGCCACAGGACACTTTGTAAAGCTCGTTCCAGCACTCTTGGGGCTTGCCCTTGCAAATCAGATCCAGGAGTCTTGGACTTTTCGTCCCACTCATGGCACATTCATAGAAAGTTCCATTAAGCAAAGTCACAGAAAGCCACATCACCGGAGCCACCAATGAACTCAGTGTGATCTGGCCGAGGACATAGAAGAGGCGGCCGCCGTGGTCCCTGGGGAAGATTTTCCTGGGGTTTACACAGCAGCCTGTGAACAACCGCCATGCCTGGTTGTTCAGAAAGAACCCTAAAATCAGTAAGACCCAGGCAGGGGCGAAAAGGAACACCAGTCCATAGGCCATATTCTCACTGCTGCAGGGACACTTAAAAGCCACAAGTGAAAAGAGACGCTCGCTCCCCAGAGTCAGCAGAGCCAGGAAGCTGTAGCCAATAGCAGTTTTCTGGTTAAGAAAGAATTTGACGATGGGATGAAAAGCATCCATGGTGGAGACACACACAGAGGGAAGCGCTTTGCCCTGCCTTTGCCACAGCAGCCAGCCGTGGCTGTGGTGGTGGCGGTGGCCAAGGGTGGAGCTCTTCCTGCATTAGAAACAATGTGCTCAAGTCTCAGGCTAAATTCGGCCAGATAAGAAAACACTGTCATTCCCTAGGAATGCGCCTTTCCCAACAGTATTCAGACAATGCCTCCTACTGGATGCCGGCCGTGAAACAGCAGCCTCACCTGAGAGGAGCAAAACGTGCAGCCTCCTTTTTAATATTATTTCTGGGTGGCTTAGATCGAAAATCAGAAAGAAATTCTCACTCAACCAAGTAATAGTCTAGGAATTTTCCAGCAAGATGAATCGACATGAGCAGAAACAGGTTTGAGCCAGTTCACTGGGCGCCAAATGAAATCCCCAAACGTAGAGTTTCATGATGAAAGTTTTTCCTCTTGCTACCGGACTTCAGATTTAGAAGACACAGATTCACTTTACATCTCTTTAAACTGGGTAGTACTAAAAAATTAAACTATTTTTAGGATTGGAGATATTTGACATTTATATGGGAGTGTTTAGGGAGGGTTTGAGTTCTGAAGAAAAAACAAAATAAGAGGGGTCCTCGTCATTTCCGTCCTGGACGATCACCGTAACTTCTTGATTAGTATCTCTCCATATGACCTCACTCTCACCTCTCCCCAAATTCTAAATTCATTTTCCATACAACATGAAGGAGAGCCCTCGAAAACAGAAATCCGATTCTGCCTCAGCCTGTCCACTTCTTTAAGGCTCCCCACTGTCCACAAGCTGACTGGTGTGCCCGTCCCCTACGCCTCATCGCGGTATGTCACCCCATGACACGTCCCTACCGTGCGGGATGCCTCTGCCCTACCTCCTCCCTGCCTTGTCTCCCTGTCAAACGCTCACTCAGTATCCAAGTATTCTGCTCGCAACATGGCGTCAAACACAGATGGAATACTCATTCGATAATCTGTTCTACAAATGGCTATTGAACTTCCACCATGTGCCAGGCACTGTGCTCATCAAGCTGTGCTCAGTAAGTACCTGAACAAAGAAGGAAACAAAGAGAGAAAGAGAGAGAGAGAGCGATCATTCTTAGTACTTCAAATTATAAATAATTTAAGAAAATAGTTTCCATTTCTCATCTGTACATTGCCTTAATTTTAAAATTAATTAAGGCCTTTGAAAGATGACATTATAAGGTGATAAATTCCTATGAATTAATAAACTTTAAAATCCAAGCCTGTGTGAAAAATCCAGGCTTCAGACTAGGAGTCAAGGAACCAAGTTGTACTATGGCGTTGATTGTATCATTTTACTTCTCTAAGTACCAATTTACTCATTGTGAAACTAGGTGTTTAAAAGAAATAGCGTCCAAGATTGCTTTCATTTCTACATTGTAAATCTCTCCAAGAAAAGAGTAGCCATTCTTAAGCACATTATGTTGCCTCGAAAGCCCGAGGCCCTGAGTTGGATCCCCAGCACCAAAAAAGCAAAGAATCACATTATGTCTCCTGTACATTTGTCCTAACATTGCCTGTTGTGCCTTCTCAAAGACTAGTCATCTACAGTAATATGACTATGATCTCTGACTCATTAGAGTTTGCTGTCCCTGGGTTCTATCTTGGCACCTTTTTCTTCTCACCCTTCAGCCTCTTCTTAGGCACTATCAGGATATTCCATAAGAATAAATAGATCTCAGACTCTCACGTGGCATAGGGCCGATAAATTGCAAAGCTAAGTGTGAATCCCAAAGTGTTCACTGCAGACTGACCCCACAAGGTATTTGGTTGTCCTGCTAACAGATATTTGTACTAGACCAAGTGACAGTCATTTTTTTTTTTCTCTTGATCAGGTTGCTTTCAAGATGTACTTGGGAGTTACACCAAGTGTGACCTGTAACAACTCAAGCAGAAACGAATTTTCCCTGATTCTAGACAAGAATCCTCTATCAGAGTTTGTGGAAGAGCTCCCTGCTGGGCGGTCTTCTCTGTGCTACTGCAATTTACTCTGTGGGATCATCAGAGGAGCCCTGGAAATGGTAAAACATGCACTTCATTTTGCCAGATGCATCAGCCACCTAGTGCTGTGTAACAAGCAAACTACCTCAAAATGTAGCAATTTAAAGTAGCAAATATTTATTATCTCTCACAGTTGCTGAGAATCAGAAATCTGGGAGCAGCTCAGCTGGGTAATTGTGGTTCAGAATCTTTCAGAGCTCAGTACATGTGCAGTCAAGTTGTTGGACAAGGCTAATAGTCTTTTTTTCCAGAATCTTCATGATTATTAATGATTGGGCCAGCTAGTAACCAAAACCTAGACATGTGTTGAAGTACTCAATAATGATCCTCTGTGCATATAACTTTTAATCATTGGTGGTAATTAGGGGAAAGATAAAGTCACAAGTAATCCAAAAACTACAGAAATAATATATTATTCATGCAGACCCTCCACGTGTCCACCCTAATATTTTTTAAGCTTGTCCTACATCAGTGACCATAATATCAAGAAAAGGAAAGAGGAGAGTTCTGGAAATTCACAGAGAAAGACCATAAAACTAAATAAAAAAAATAGGTAAAGAAGTTTCCAGGTTTCATGGCTAGCAGTTGAATGGCAACTGCTATTATATATGCTGAATGACAAATAGGTGTCAGACTTCATGTGTCCCCAAATATCCAAAGAGCTTCAATAGTCTCCTTACTATTTTAATTGATTTTCTGTTAAATTTTTACAAAGACATAAAAAAACCTTATGGGAGAAAAAATTGAGGGTAAGTTTAGTGTCTGTATTTCCAAGTGCAATCGCAGCCTTCTACTGGCTGGTGGGTAGCATGAGGCGTTTTGCAAACTGTATGAGACGGGTAATTTGGTCCATGGAGATGTATGCTTCATCGAATTCTAGGTATAGAAATTTTTAGTGAGAGAAGGAAATGATTCAGATAAGCATTAATACTTATTAACCATCTACTAGACCTACACATTTTTCATTTACTCTTTGCCTTTAGTAGGCGCTTTCATTTGTTTATCTCATGTATTACTCAATAAATATCCGATGTAGGGTGGGCCAGCTGTATCATGCCAGTCTTATGTGAACACATTTTAGTGAATAGAGAAGTAAGCCCGAAGGTGAATGGGAAACACTTCATGATGAAAAAGAAGTCCTGAGTATTAAATATTCATGTCTATAATTTTAATCTTTATAATTTATAGAGTTGATATTTTTTTCAAAGCTCCCCAAAGCCATAACTGATTGCTGAATGTTGTTAGACTAAGTGACTGTGTTATATAGCTAATGACAGTGATTTATGGCAAAGCAGTTTGAGAGGAAGCCTTTACAAATCCATTTATCCTTAGAAGTTCTGCTGGGCCAAGCGCACTGAGGCAGGGCTGTCTCTGAGTTGGGAATCTGTGTTCTTCCTGAGGGGGATCCACAGTCTGGCCCTGCCTTGTGAGCACAGCTGGACGCAGCCCACACATCTGGGCCTCCAGGCCACCAGAGCTGGGCCACAGAGCACAGCACAGGCCAACAGGCTGCTGGACCGTCTCAGGAGAATATACATTCAAGGCCCTTTGTCCACAGAAGGGTCTCATGTTCACCTTTCCACACAGAAAATAAATAAAGGTATAAAAAGAGAGTGAGAAAATTTTAGAGGTTTTTTTCCTTTTTTAAAAGATCTGTTTTTCTCCCCCAGGTTCATTTGCCTGCTGATGTCACGTTCTTGCAAGACAGACTAAAAGGCGACAGTGTGACAGAAATAGGAATAACATTTTTAAAACAGCGAGATGAGAAAAAACGTAGACGGAAAAAATGAAGGCTAATGTGTAAGGTGCCACGGGGTGGCTAGTTGAGGCATGCATGCTATTAGCCACAGAAATTTTGAACTGCTTAAAAGCACGGGCTTTGAAAGGCTTATAAATCAGCCAGAAATTTGAAATGCAGGGCATGTGGGTTTTATTTGGCTTATAAATCACATATTTTCATCTCATGTCCATAAGATTTCATGTACAAGTTACTCTGTATAAAATGGAAAGCATGAATTCCACGTTACACACCAACCCCCAGCAATTCTTCCCATTTAGTTTACTTACTGGAATGGGGAAAGGAGCTCCCTGTACCAAGAGTTGGTATGTTATCTTCTTTCACTGGAAAAATGGATGAAATGGTGCAGAGTAAATTCATTTTACAGCAACAGCTTCTAGATTCTGTCTGTGGAACTCTCTGTAGAAACACTTCCATTTGTAACACTTTGCCATATTTTTAAGCCACTATGAATGTGATTTTTCTCAAATATTATTTGGGCATATAACTTTAGGAGGCAAAAACTTTATTGGTAATCACCAAGACAAGGTATTTATTTGGACGCCAAGTCTGAAGAATTTAAAAATAGCATTTAATTTTCATTCATTTAACTTTAAATTTTTTTTATAATAATGGTCTCTGTCTCTTTCTTTTCCTATGAAATATTGGTGATAGTCAGGTGAGAAACCTCTAAAATGAGAGGTAAAAATAATGTTCTTTGAGAATATTTCCTTACCCCAAAGTTTATTTACTAAGAAATTTTACTGAACAGAGAGACAAAAGAAATAAGAAATGGAAGGAAAAAATGTAAATGAAGCTTTTGTAAGTAAGGAGGGAGGAGGGGGTGAAGGGAGCAGAGGGGAATGGGAAAAAAAGAAGCAGCAAGATATATCATGTACAGGTACAAATTCCCTATGATGAATGTTATCACTATGTACCTCTAAAATGTACCATTAAAATAAAATTAAAAAAAAATTTTACTGAAAAGGATCAAACACGTGATATGTATATGTACCAATTCTCATGATGAATGTATTTATTATGTATCACAAACATGTACTAATAAAAATGGGAAGAAAAAAGAAATTTTACCATCATTTTTAGCCCTAATAGTCCTCTGAAGAGTATTTTGTATGTGACAAGAATATATTAAAAAATGAAAATGTACCTGGATGAGGTGCTACACACCTGCAATTCTAGCACTCTGGGAGGCTGAGGCAGGAGGATCCCATGTTTGAACTCAACCTTGGCAATATACCAACTTAGCAAGAACCTGCCTCAAAATAAGAAATAGAAAAAGGGGAAGGGATATATCCTAGTGTGAAGGTCCTGGGTTCAATCTCCAATGTTGTAAAAAAAAAAAAGAAGAAGAAAAGAAAAGGAAAATGAGGAAAATGTACTGGATTAAATAAATGATAACCTTCATCATCAGAGCATCAGCACACAGCAGGAAACCCAAATTACAAGTGAATGTTACAATTACCGTGACTCCATGAGTTAAAACTGATGTGAATGGGGCTAGTTGAGGTACAGTTGGGTGTAGTTGGTGTCAGAGCCTTGTCTAGCATGCACAATACCCTGAATTTGACTCATAACACTGAAGAAACAACAAGAAAAACAAGAAGCTGGTGAAGTGACATGGATAGATAGCAACTAGATTCCTACGGTCAGTTCTGTTTCTAGTGGTTCAGCTCACTCTGACCAAGGCCAAGCCTGAGCAAAGCCACCCTGTGTCTCTCTCTTTCTCTGTCTCTCTCTCTGTCTCTCTCTTTCCCCCAAAATGAGAGGATCAGGCATGATAAGTACCTAAAACTAAATCCGTGTGTTTAAATGACATACACGAACACTGAAATTCCATATTTTTGGACTCTAGAAGACTGCAAGGAAATGTCCCCCGTACCTAGCTGTCTCCTGGGCCCCTGAGGTAGCCTTAGCAGACTGGACAGGGTCCTGGGGGAGCAGCCACAGCACCAGTGGAAGGCTCTTCCAGCCTGCAACAGGGAAAACGAGTAGAATCTGGAAGAAGAAGATAGCTGACCCCGGGTGGGTAGCACGGTGCCATGGTTTCTAAGCTGATTCCTCCACAACAAGGCTCACTTTCAATCCAAACATAAACTTACTTTTCTACCATCTGATCAACTGCCTTGCTGTGTCCACAGTTCACCTACCCCTCCAGGAAGGCATGGAGACCCACATTGAAAAACCTCCTTGACTCAGTCAGCACCCAAGTAGCTCTCTTGAAGATATTCTATTGCCTGAAGTATTCTCCTTACTCTCCCAACCCAACTGGCCAAGCCCACCCACCCAGGGCCTCCTTATTGTGATATTCCTAGCTCTGCTGTGTGGTGGAAGTGGGATGGCTATGAGATGGGGTTCCTTCCCCAACCTTTGTCCTTCCCAGCCTGGAGGGAAGGGGGTTCCCTTGACTTTGATGCATGCTATGAAGGATGACCTATATACCTAAAAGAATGACTTGTTCATATTTAATATGTGCTCCATCCTTAGGAAAGTAAGGAATGCAACTTCTAGTTGCACTACATTAGAATTAAGAGAGCCCATATATATATTATTTTAAATTTTCTAATAGCCACTTTAAGTGAATATAAACAGGTAACATTAATTCCAATAATATATTTCATTTATACTAATTATCTAAAATATTATTGCATCATGGACGTTTTACATTCCTGTTTTATGCTAAATTTTTGGATACTTATATATATTTTACACTTTTAGCACATTTCAATTCATTGGTAAATTTTCAAAGTGCATAGTGAAATATAATTGCTCTAAAACAGTAAAATTGTGATTAGTAGTATCTACCCGTTTTAATTTTTAAATCTAAGTCAATTAAAATTAAACTCAGTTAAAAATTCAGTCACATGGGTGATATTTGAAGTTATCACTGTGTCTAACACTATAATGGACATTCTATCAGGAGTCACTTGAGAGTTCCACAGTCAGAACAAACCTCCAATTGCAGGAGCTGCCCCATGATATAAGCCTTGTTTAGTGACTTTAGCAGAATGGATGAATCACGTAGATTCTGATGACTTCGAAAAGGAAACGCTAATTTCTAGTGGTGTGTATACACCACACATTAGAATACCTGAAAATGCTAGTTGCTTGAATTTGGATTTAATTAACGTTTTCATCAGATGGTAAAACAAGAGTCTGTGAGGCATTAAGTTCTTTAAAAAGGGAGAGAAGGCCTTGGTTATGAGATTACAAAAGAACTAAAGTTGCCAATGCTTTAAATGTATCAAGATGTGGGGCTGGTAGACAAAGGGAGCTGGTGACGGTGGCTTCCAAGTATGGGACCTAGAGAGAGGAGGGACCATACAGGAAGGAGCCAGCCTAGGGCAAAAACTAATAAGCCTTGACTATTTTCAGTGTGAGGTGCTTCTGAAAAATTCAAGGAAGCCAGCGACTCAAAAGAGGGGTCTGGCCAGGCATAGTAGTGCACACCTATATTCCCAGTGCTTGAGAGGCTGAGGCAGGAGGATCACTGCAGTTTGAGGCCAGTCTGGGCTACAGAGTGAGTTCAAGGCCGACCTAGACTACATAGCAAGACCCTGTCTCAACTCCCCCCCCCCAAAAAAAATACATAGAGGAGGGAAAAGGGCAGCAACAAGCCAAGTTTTAAAGGAACCAGTGGTCAAAGGTGTGCGGAAAAGCCGAGAAAGCTAAGAAAGAAAAGCTGGGAGTGGAAATGAAGTCTTTGCCTTGGAGCAATTTCAGGATGGGGCGGGGCAGAAGCCTCCTGTAGCGGGTTGTGGAGTCAGCAGGAGGCGCGGCGCTGTCCCTGGACGATTCTTCTAAGGAGCTTGACTGTAGATGGAAAAAGACAAGCAATACTTGGGGCAGAGTTGTGCTGTTTGTTTTTTCATGTTTTCAGAATCCAGGCGTTTGGACATGCAGGAGAGAGGGAGCGAGTGATGACGCGGGGTTGTGAGGAGGTGGGAAGAGAGAAGGATCCCACTCACAGAAGGGTCCGACTCTGAGCAGCAGAAGCATGACTCTGCCCCCTCAGAAGACAGAATGAGGTTGAATCCCCGAGGCAGGGGTCAGGCGAACACCTTGACTCAGCTCATCAGCGCTGCTCATAATCTTAAACTGCGAAGCCAGATCCAAGGTCTCCCTAGAGATGGAGGCGAGCAGAGGCTGTATGCTGCGGAACACGACTCATACTCAAAGCTCTTATATCCCCAAAGCAGCAAATAACCAGGCGTCGGATCGAATGGCCATGCATGCGCCCAGGAGAAACTACGCAGGACCTTTACTCTCCTGCTGTTGTAAGGAATGATTCTCCATGAAGGCGCCCACACAAGGGGGTTAATATCCTGACTGGGTGCCCTTAAGTAAGACTCCCTATGAATCATGAACATAATTTTGTTCCTTCTCCAGAGGCAATGGGGCAGTCTGACTGCTCTCTCGCGGCGCTCTTTGGTTCCACAGATAGTCTTCATCCTGAAAGTACAGCAAAGCTGAAACCACCAAGACTCACATGGTGATTGCCCCAGTGAGGTCAAAGAAATGGGGAAAGCCGGCCAAAGCCATTATTGGAAAAAAAAAAAAAATCCCCAAAAAGCGTCACAAAATCTGGACCAACAAGGGATGGGGATTTAACTCAGTGATTAGAGTGCTTGCCTGGCAAGCACAAGGGCCTGAGTTGGATCCCCAGCATCGGAAAAAAAAAAAAAATTAAAAAATCTGGACTAACAAGTGAAATAGCCCTGAGACTATTTTTACTGCTGCAAGGATGTTTAAAAGCTGACAAAAAGAAGAAACCGTCACCCCTATTAGCAGTAGTCCCCTATCAGCTTCACATTTCAGACAGTCTGGAAGAACTCCAGGTCAAAACAATGTTCCTTTCAACCCACTAGAGCTGAAAAATGGGCTTTTTAAGTTTCTCTGAAGACCTGCTGGGCAGCGTTCCTCAGGAGGGTGTCAAATCACAAGGAAAGAAGGAGGGTAAAAAAAAGTCCCAAAACTGGTTGCCTGGGGGTGATTCTTCACCCAGAACCAACTTCTTCAGCTGCGGGAGGATATTAAGGTCGTGTTTCTATGCGTGAACTCAGGCAGCTGACTCTTGGCAAAGATCTGTCCTCTGTATTCTAAATGAAATGGAACTGGACACAGGTGAACTAATGATATGGGAAAAGCTATAAAGATAAAAGTTTAGCATGAAAAATTTGGGAGATTATATAGAATAGTTTTAATTGATAAAATTATGACCCCTGAAAATTTGATCTGATACCATGAAGAAGATCCTGGGGAAGAGCAAAAGGAATTAATAATTATTAGTACAGTTGGGCATGGTGGCACAGGCCTGTAATCTCAGCATTTGAGGAGGCTGAGATGGGAGGATCCAAAATTCGAGACCCAGCCTGTCAATTTAGTGACGTGGCAAGGTCATGTCTCAAAACAAACAAACAAAAAATTTTAAAAGGCTGGGGATGCAGCTGAGTATGAATGCCCTGGGTTTAAGCCCCAGTACCACAAAATACTACTGCTAATAATAATCTAGTATATGGAATTGCTTCTTAAAGAGATACAAGAGTTCTCTGGTTGCCACTATCTCATCAGGGATCTTGCTTTATCAGTTACTCTGCTTTCTCTCCTGTTCAAGTCCACCATCTTAGAAAAAATGGTCCCTTGATGTTTCCTCCCTAGCAGTCCACAAATGCCTCCCTGATCCCATCACTGCAAACATCTAAAAAGAAAAAATGATGTGGCAGAATGCACGCCAGCTTTGAAGGAGCTGAGTGGCTTGGATAAGTCCCCATCCTTTAGGGAAAATGGCAGATGGCGATAACACCCTTTCAAAGATTAGGTATTTTAGGAATGGCACACATTGGTCTTACGTTTCTGAATTCCTCTTCTTTCCCTACCATTCATTCCTCAGTTCACTGAAGTCTGGATTTGATCCCACATTCTACTGAATTTTTATTCACCATCACAAGTTACATCCTCATTGTCCAATAAAATCAGCATTTTATTCCTGGTCTACTTTTCTCTGTCTGCAGGGCCTGACATTCCTGAGTCCTTCCTTCTTGGTCTTTTCTCCTTGGTCTTCAGAGAAGCTTCTTCATCCTGATTCTTCTGCTATATTTCAGCCAGCTAATGACGCTCAGTCACCCTCCTTGCCCTCTTGCTTCTCTCCTTTCACTACATGTTATACATGGGGCTCCATGGTTGGCATTTTTCAGGGTATACAATTCCCCTGGATAGCATGACCTTTATACTTAGAGTAACTTTCCACCTTTCCAATCACCCTGTCTTAGTTAGCTTTCTAGAACCAATGGTTTGTAAGAGAGCAGATGTAATACAGGATGTTTATCAGTTACAATATTCACCCAAAATCCAAATGCAGGAAGTGCCTAATGTCCATCTAGGCACTGGACACCTGAAAGATCCAATCAAGGGCTGGGAGCCCACAGCACTGTCCCGTGTACATCTGTGTCTGCAGATGATGGCTGAAGAAATCTTTACTGGAACCAGGATATGATGCTCACAGAAGAGATGATGACCAGAGCTCCCCTGAAGCAACAGCAGCCATCCTCGATGACAGCAAGACCCCGAGCTCCTTCCTCAACAAGAACAGCCGAGTTGCTTTCAGGAGAACCAGCCGCAGCAGAGCTTCTCCTGGGAAACAGCCCATCAACTAGCTTCGGCTCCCATTTCGCTTTATGTTGCGTCAGCAACAATCCTCAGGTGGATCCTCTATGCCCAGAATCACACCAACTCAGTTGAGCTGGGTGTTCTGGTTCAAGTTGACCACGGTAAATCCACTACACTCCCTATCCACCCATTCTTATTACCTACTGGCACTTCTAGATGTCCCAGAAGCACATATTTGGTGTGTCCAAAACTCAGTTCCATTATTTCCTTTGCCTCAATACATTTTTTCTCCAATATTCCTTGTCCCACTTAGAGACCCCACTGTCACACCAAAACCCTCATACTTACTCTGATTCCTTCCTCTCTAACTACTTGCATCCAAGCTGTTACCGACTCCTTTCACTTCTACATGCTAAGCTCTTCCTGATCTTTCATTTCCCTGAGTTCCCTGACCTCATCTGTATTCCTAACTGGTTTCTCATATCATGTTGTTTCCACCCCCATTTCATTCTCCACAGTGAGACATGTAGGCTGCAAATCTCTCTGAAGTCCACAGAATATCATCTCCAGAACATACCCTATTCCCTACTCATCTCAGCCTAATCTTCACTGCACCTCTGAACTGAGTGATTTGCCTTCTAATCTCTTGTTCTGCTAGTACCTCTCACATATCTCCACCCTGTGAGCATTTTCATACACGTCTTTCTCCCCAGTTAGTTCTGCTCTAGCTAAAGGACATCTCATTCATCTTCATGTTCCCAGCACCGACTCAGTCCTGGACACACAGTCAAATAAGTGTTCATATGTCTTTTTGTGTGACAGAACTGCAAAATGAATGAGTGAATGGCATGATAATTGTACAGTCCAAATAGGCCCATCTTGGAAGGTTATTCTCTATTTCAC
>PVJO010022012.1:0-28865 GCA_004026905.1 Hystrix cristata | reverse complement strand
TTTTTCGGTGGGTGTATTGTTTGTGTATAGGAATGCCATTGATTTTTGGGTGTTGACTTTGTATCCAGCAACACAACTGAATTTAGTTATTAAATCCAGTAGTTTTTTGGTGGAGTTTTTTGGGTCTTCTATGTAGAGTATCATGTCATCCGCAAATAACGATAGTTTCACTTCTTCCTTTCCTATCTTTATTCCTTTTCATTTTTTATTTGTATTAATCACATACTAAAACCATTACAGAATAAAGAAATGAGTGATACAGAACTTTTTTTCTTTTTTTTTTAATTTATTTACCAAGAGCATGTATTGGTACATCATAGATATACATAATGATCACATTCATCATAGTTAATTTGTACCTGTACATGCTATATCTTGGTTCCCTCCCCTTTCTCCACTCCTCCCTTCCATTCCCCCTCCTCTCCTTATTTACAATAGCTTTACTTACCTTTTCCATTTTGTTCCTCTGTTTCTTTTCTTTTCTTTTTCCCTTCCTTCCTTTCCCCTTCTTCCCTCTCTAGTTGTCTTCCCATTTGAACATCATCTTTCTTTTTCACAATACCTATTATACCTTTTTGTCCTTATTTGCACTTACGGTTTCTCATATCAGAAAAATAATTCAGTGTGTAGTCATGTGTGTCTGATTTATTTCACTTAAAAGTATGTTCTGGAGGTGCATCCATTTATGTATAAATGTTTCAAGTTTATCCTTTTTTATGGCAGAGTAGTCCTCCATTGTATTAGAAAAAAAAAAACCCATCTTTAGACATTCAGATCCCCCAATAACACTAAGATTCAATCTCACTCCAGAAGGAACAGCTGTTATCAAGAAATCAACCACTAACAAATGCTGGCCAGGCTGCAGAAGAAAAAGGAACCTTCCTCCACTGTTGGTGGGAGTGTAGGCTGATCCAATCACTGTGGAAATCAGTGTGGAGATTCCTCAAAAAACTACAACTAGAGATTCCATTTGACCCACCTATTCCTGTTCTTGGTATCTTCCCAGAAGAATTAAAAACATTGTATCACAGCAATATATGCACAACCATGTTCATAGCAACACAATTTGCAATAGCTGAGTCTTGGAAACAACCCAAATGCCCAGAACTTTTTCTTGAGAAACTGATGCCCCCACCTCAGAATGGATACATCCAGGAAGAGGCTTACAGAGTTTAACAGTGTAAGCCTCTTACACTGCTAAAACTTACACAGTTTAATGTGGGAGTTTAACACCCACATTCATAGACTAGGCAACTAAAAACCTGAGAAGTATGAAATTTTTCTAAATTTTTACAAAATGAATGTTAGGATCTCCACTTATTGATTCTTGGTATAATAAAAGGAAAAAGAGAAATTAAAAATAACATCAAAATTATTACATAAGGAATAAGCCGTTTTATGTCACCAGAATGTGGTCATGAAATAGAGTGTGTATAAAAGTACTTCATGTAAAATATTATAAGAGACATTTGTGTATTACGTTGAAATTCTTGCTTCAGAAGTTGAGGCTGTGTTTTTGAGAATAACAGGGAACAAGACATTCAACAGTACTTGAAAATACATTCAGATTATTTTCTTATTTAAAATACTGAAACAGCTTGATTTATCACATAAGCTTCCCACTGGAGAAATTCTGTTTTTTTTTCCTTTATAGCTTTCTCCCTATACATAGCTCCTGTCAAAATATTTCATATGTAATCATAAAATCCTGAATAAATATCTCATACCTGTCTTCTGTGTTTCTGTTCCAAATGAACACCAGTAACACTTATCAAATATTGAGTAAACAATATGCTAGAAAAATCACAACACCACTTGTAATCATGTTTCAAATAATACGGTCCCCAAATAGCAGTTAGTGGAATGTGTGTAATTTTGCAAGTAGTATGCTTGGCAGTAATACTAAAAGCAACATTTGGTGATAAACTCATTTCTGGCAGTATGCGTTATCTTTCCTTGTCAAAGACAATACATTTGTTACCTTTTCACTAGTATTTGAAAAAAAAATTCATAAAATATGTACTTAGAAAGAAAATACACACCATTTTCAGGGTGGGCATCTTTTTCATGGCTTCTGATCATTCACCTCCTAGTATTCAGTCTTCTCAGGGTGACCTGGACTAAAGGCTTCCTTCTGATAAGGCGAATATGGCAAAGGCACTGTGGCATCATTCCCATAACTGCATTGTAATGGATGGAGACTTCCTGCTAGCTTACTCTCTCTGGTGCTGCTCTCTTGGGCGCATCCTAAGATGAAGCAAAGTTTCCTTGTTTAAGTCACTCTGTGGAAAGGTTCCTGCGTCCGGTAATTGAGGGAAATCTCCAGTGAGCAGCTTGTAGGGATCAGACATCACAGTCGAAAAATATGGAAGGATCTTGCCAACAGTTAGCTGAAGAAACTGGAAAGTGGATCCAGTCAGACCCCGGGACACGGCGGCTGAAGCGTGTGGACTCTTGATTTACAGAAACTGTGAGGTAGTGCATAGCTGTGGGCTTATGACTGCAAAGTTTAGGGTAAGTTATCTAATAGCAATACATAATCCATTTTCTGTTTTATGAGTTTTTTAGTCTTCTTTGTGACAGAACCTCACAATGTAGTTGAGGCCAGCTCCAAACTCGTGGTCCTCCTGCCTCAGATTCCTGAGTGCTGCGTTACAGACTCATGTCACCATGTCTAGTGTAAATATGCCACTTTCTAATGAAAAAAATCTGTGCTCTTGACAGTGTTCATCATGATGTACTTTGAGGAATATTTTGTCCTACTTGTGACAGCAGAGTAGAATGTCTTGCTCTGTGTCATTATTTTGAGGATCAAGAAAGGAGCAAAGAACTTAAAGATATCTTATTACAGTGATAAACAAAGGCTAATGACAATAGCAGCACAACCAACAATAAATTATGGAAGCAGCCTACAGGCCAAATAGCTGATTAATAGTAAAGAAAATGTGGTATAAATATGCAATGGAGTACTACTCAGACATAAAGAAGGATAATGCCGAGTCGTTTGGAGGAAAATGGATATACCTTGAAATTATACTGTTTGGTGAAACACATCTCACATATAAGGTTAAATCTTGCATAGTTTTTCTTACATAAGAAATCCAAAATATAAATAATTTAAAGAGCAAAATAAAAGATAGGTAGGTTGGGGATTTAGCTCAAGTGGTAGAGTGCTTGCCTAGCAAGGACAATGCTCTGAGTTTGATCCCTGGCATTGCCCCCTCACCAAAAATAAAGATTGATGATAGGAAACAGGGAGGTAGATTTTGTGGAAATAGGATAGAAATTTGGGGATTAGAGAAGACAAAAGGGAAGAGAGGGAGAGGGAAAAGTTAAGTAAAAAATATTGAGCTGCAATATGAACAGATTTGTTATATCATTTCCTCAAGATGAATGTAATCATTAACTATCCCAAATTTCTACTAATAAAAAAGAAACTAAAAAATAATTGAAAAAATATTTTGCCAGGTATATTACAATGTATATTTCTATTTAAAACATAATTGAGGAGAAAGACGTTGGAATTTTAACAAATGTCACCAAAATTCAATCAGTTTGGAAGCCAGCTAGCCTTCCTTCCGTGAAGGATTTCTGCCATCCCTCACTGGGAGGCATCGGTGTACCCTAAATATTTACTATGGAGGAAAATGATTCTTGGGAGATGCCACCAGGTTCTTTTCACTATGACAGTGACCATCTGCAAGTTATTTCAAGGCTCTGAGTCCTCATTTCAGTGGAAAATTAATTGTAAGAATATCCCAGCTTTTAATGGATTTTAAATGATCTAAAAACTCTCTCTGTATTTTAATATGTAATTCTTTCATATTAATGGCGGAAAAAATATGAAGAATAAACTTTATGGCACATGTAGCACATCAATAATTCTCTGTGTATTTGAAGTTCTCCTGGTGATGTTTTTAACATATACTGTAAAGAAGATTGATTGTCTTGTAGATGCACTTGCAATATAGTTAAAAATAATAAAAATGTGTGTTATTTCCTTAAGAAGAATGCTGAGCAATTTTCTCTTTCTTGTTTGGCATAGCTGTTTTTGTTCAAAAATTCAGATAAAAATAATTTTCAAACGAGCATGAAAGTATTTTGTGGACTAACATAAATAATATGATTGTTCTATTCAGTGGTAGTATTATATTCAAAAGTCCCAAGTAAGTTACAAAGTCCAACAGAAAATGATGCATATTTATAGGTCATAATAATTTGCTAAAATTTTGTTTACATTAGGTGTTGCAAAAATCCAACATTATGTGAATCATTACAGACTTCACCAAAAGTAGATCAAAGTGTAGCATTCAAATAAATGATAAACTATGCAGTTTGACCTTGGGCTATCAGTACAATACCTCTGTTCTTCTGTTTATTAAAATGAGAAAGGTAGGAAGAAAATGTTCAAATGGGAAGGGAAACAAGGCAGGGGGAAGGAATGGACGAGAAAAAAGAGAATAGAAGGAAAAAATGGAAACAAAGCTTTTGTAAAGAAGGGAAAGAGGGTTGAAGGGAGTGGGAAAAGAAAGGAGCAGCAAGATATATCACATGCAAGTACAAATTCTCTATGATGCATGTTATCAGTATGTATATCTAAAATGTACCAATAGAATTTTAAAAAGAGAAAAAAGGATTATACACAAAATACCTAAATATATAAATGAATGGATAGATATGTGGATAGATACAGAGATGGGATGCCTAATATACTTTGGAAAATTGTTTTGACACAATAGTGTTCAAAATGAAAGCCAATCATCTTTTCCCTTTTAAGATATATATTTTAGTGGAAGGATGAGAAGACAAACAAGTATCTATGTAGCTTGCCACATGGTAATGTTAAATAATATAGGAAAATGAATGAGAGAAGGGGCCAGCAGTAGAAGACAGTAAGTGCATCCTGTGAGTAAGTAAGGAAAAATCCTCAGGAATAAACATTTGACCAAGGAACCTAAAAAGTGAGGAATAAGCCAGGTGGATAGAAGGAAAGGCCCTCCAGAAATAAGAAACTGTTCATGTAAAGGTCTTTTGGGTGAAATGCTGCTTGCTATGTTCTAGCAAATTTTAATAGACTACCTTATGTAATTATCTAATGCAAGATAATTACAAAACTACTACTCAAAGGCAATTTTGAGTTTTGATTTGATCTTAAATATATAGCTTTTTAAAAATTGAAGCATAACATTTATATAAAATTTGAGTGAGTTCGAATCAGAAAATAAACATATGTACCATTTTTTTAATTATTTTTATCTTAAACCAAGAACATGTATTGGTACATTTTACATACAATGGTCATCACATTCATCACATTTATTTTCTACCTATACATGATGCATCTTGGCTCTCCCCCCTTCCCCATCCCTCCCCCTGTTCCCTCCCTCCCCATTTACAGCAGGTTTATTCATAATTTTCCATATTTTGCCTTTCCCTTTTCTTTCCTTTGTTGCCTTTCTGCTTTTCTCCATCTTTCTTTCTAGTACTCCTCTCCTTTGTATATTGTCTTCCTTTTATATAATATCTATTACACCTCTTTGTTCTTATTTACAGTTATGATTTCTCATATCAGAGAAACAATTCGATGTGTACTCATGAGTGTCTGATTTATTTCAATTAAAAGATGTTCTCAAGGAACATCCATTTGTATACAAATGACTCTAGTTTATCCTTTTTTATGGCTGTGTAGTACTCCATTGTGTAGAAAAACCACATTTTCTTAAACCATTCATTGGTTGTTGGGCATTTAGGTTGTTTCTAAGACTTAGCTATTACAAATTGTGTTGCTATGAACATGGTTGTGCATACATCCCTATAGTATGACGATTTTAATTCTTCTGGGAAGATCCCCAGTAGGGGAATAGCTGGGTCAAATGGAACCTCCAGTTGTAGTTTTTTGAGGAATCTCCATATTGATTTCCACAGTGGCTGGACCTGTCTGCATTCCCACCAACAGTGGAGGAGGGTTCCTTTTCCCCCACAGCCCCGCCAGCATTTGTTATTGGTTGATTTTTCCATATATGCGGTTCTTTCTGGAGTGAGGTGGAATCTTAACGTTGTTTTGATTTGCATCTCTCGAATGACTAGTGATGTTGAACATTTTTTCATATATTTATTTGCCATTTTTATTTCTTCATCTGAGAAATGTTTATTCATTTCAGTTGCCCATTTTTGGATTGGGTCTTAAAATATGTACCATTTTAAATTGAATTTCATCTTCATCATCTCCTTTAATGGTCTTGGAAACCTTGTGAAATTGTGTGCCCTGAATAGAACAGAACATGATATTCTCAGAGCTTAGATACTTTGATTATGGTAACCAAGTATGCTAACGAAAAAATTACAACTACAGTCATCATCAGCAACTAAAATTCCAGTATTTCATTATTCAGTAGTTACTTAAAATTACAAATTTTAGAATCTGGGATTCAGTCTGAATATATTCTAAAGGTCAATATCAAAAACATTCAAAAATGCAAAGAATAGCGTACATGTCATGTTCTGAGTGCTTCTGTAATTTTAAGTAACTTCCTAGATAAAATGTATATCAAGAAGAAAATATTCTGAAAAATACATATCTTCAGAATTTAAGATTTAGTTTTCTAAAATGTTATATTGTCTGTATCATTTTCTTTTGTGATACAAACGTTAATATACCAATGGAAACATAGCAGGAAATTATAACAGGGAATTGGATAAATGCACAAACACAGATACACATGAACTGTTACTCTGACTGATGAGGCTTTATTTTAGCCTTCCAATTTTCATATTTCAAAAATGATGACCACATTCGTATATAAAGATACAGCTATGAAGTTTAAGCTCGTGGAGAATCTTACAGCCAATTAGATTTTATACTTCTTATAGGCTAAAGTGATATACTTCACCAATGTGCTGAGGACTACCATTGTTTGAAATTTCAAGTCATGGAACTGAAGAAAGTGATGCGTACAACTACATAATTTGATGTATTAGGTAGCTGCAATGCTGTCTTCACAAAACTGTCTCAAATGTATCAGAAATCCTAGACTTTTTGTATTGTCAGATAGCAAACAGTTATCATTTTGATATCGTTTTAATACTCAAATTAGGAAAAAATCTATTATTAATTTGTCTCAAGTACATTATTGGGCTCTATAAATTTTAGAATTTTTCAGCAATTACACTGCCATATAAAATGAAATAAATCACAATCTAAATACATTTGGATATTAAATGATGGAGTACAATAATATGTTTTATAATTTCTAATTAATGGGAAAATTACACTAATTAAAACTTACATGATCCTCTTCAGTTTTGGAATAGCTTTAAAAGTATTCATGAATTGTTCTAAATAAAATATTTGCTCAGTAACAACAAAGATATTTTACTGTAATATGACTACATGTATACATTACTTGGAATTTAAAAATGAGTGTGATTATCCATTATGTACAAGTCAGTTTAAAAATCTTAATCGTGAATATACAGTTCTATTAAATAACATCTGCAAAATTGGTTTACCTTTTGGCGAATTTCTTCCCTTAGAGCAGACGTGAATTTAACCGTGTCCATTACTCTATACATTGGCACAGCATTGTCATAGGCATCTGGCTTTTTTTGCTAATCACAGTGCTAGACATGTATTACATGCTGCTTGCTCAAAATATTTGCACTTTTCCTTCTATTGTGAGCTCCCCCCACCTCCATATATCAGATCCCTAGTTCACCTGGTTCAAGGACTAGGCAAGCAGCCCCTATGCACACAAAAAGGTGCAACTTCAAAAGTATTTTCTAAAATTTTAGGAAAAAGAAACTTTATTTTCACCTGAAGTTATTAAGTTAATGAGATGGGTATTTGGAGACAGAAGATCATTTTGTCTACTTGGACTAAAGAAATCTCTGCTTTCTTGAGAGTGAAGTCAATATAGGGAAAAGTAGGGTTAAAATTTGAGAAAATACAGTATCCTGCAAAGAAATGTGAGCTCCTAAAATGTATCACTTGTGAAGCTAAAACCCCACGCTTCTTGTCAAAGATCGTGTAAGTTTGTAGTTTGAGTTTAATTTTCATCATTACAAAGGCAGAGAATGGGACATATATCAGTGAATACTTGCCTAGCATGTTTGATCCCCAGAATAACATACAAAAATAAAGACACCCAAATTATTCAGAAATATCACTTACTAAAAATCCTTACAATGAAAACACTCATTTATTAAGAAAATAAATCAAACTCTATTCATTATTAATTCTTTTGAAAGAAGTTGTATCACACAAGTCTTTATATATTAAAGCTTTCCAATTCTGGTTTCTGGTTGCTATAAGTGAACTTGAATTTTCAATTTGTGGATAAATGTGGTTATAACTACACAACTATGGAAACCTAATTGCTTTCAATTAAGATAAGTTAATATAAGTCATTTCCATCACTTAGATTAAAACAGAAAATTGACAAGTTCCTTCAGTCGTAACATATAAATATCCATAAAATGTGCCAGTCCCAGTCAGTAGACCCATATCTGACTTGGGCTTTATGTAATTTATTAATAAGATTTTTAATGCAGTGGTAGGAAAAGCACAGACCTTACAGTTAGAAGTTAGACAGGCACATTTTGCAAACAGTATAAATTCAAACAATTATCTTCACATTCAGAAGTCTCAGGATCTTTCTACGGTTTGATAATATTTAATATGTAGAGTGGTGATTGTGACCAATGAAGCCATATATGTGAATTGGTGAGCTCAGTGCTATACCAATATCATCCATGTCTATGTGTGTATGTTGATATTTGAGGGTTCCGGTTCTGTGTGCATATGTTTATATTCTGCATATGTGCATGAACACTATTAGATTTCATAGAATCCCAGAAAATTTACTGTAAGAAAACATTCTCAATGAAGTAGCTTCATTCCCTGGAGTTCAGAGCACGAATTTCTGCAGCCAGGATTTTGAGTTAGGATCAACTCTTTGCCATTTTCTAGCTAAGTGACACTGGACATGCTTACTTAACTTCGTATTACCTACATGTCCTTGGGCAAATTTATTTAACTTCTGTGTGATTCAGTTTCCTTATATATAAATTATTGTAGATAATTGAGTTAATACTCATAACCAGCTTATGAGCATCGATCTGATATCCGATATGAGCGACATTCTGCTATTATTACCCTTTAGTTTCAGCAATTATTATGAGGTTTTCTGTTGTGATTTGTTTAGCCTACAGTTTTCTCAGATAAGACCCCAATAGAATTTTCCTTTCTCTGTACTCCAGGCTTCCTTTTGCCAAAATGCTGAAGATGCCAGATGCGTCTGTGCGGCAAAGGGCCCAGCGAGGGCACGTTGTCACATTCTCGCCCCTGGAAACAACACAGCTGCTGGGATAGGCAACAACTTCCCTTTGGGTGATATCAATGGGCAACAGACATGTTTGCTTGTGTATTCCCCAGTCTATGAGGAGCTCCTTAAGGAAATGAGTCATTTCAAATTTACTGGGAAAAACTCAGAGGATTTTAAACTACAGAAAAGGACTCATGAACTAAAAGAAAGGAGCCAACTGGACTGAGGATGTGGAGGAGGCTGTAAGAATTGTATAAATCTGCACTAGTTTACAACACGTTGGGCTTAGAGTCCAAAACACAAAGTCACAAAGTCACAAAGTCACCATTGTTGATGGTGATCATGCTTCAAAGGAATTAGGAAACCAGCATGGAAAATGACAATAGTGATTTAAAGTTGCAGTGGTTGTAGCATCAGTAGTAACAACGGAAATAGCTGGTGCTAAATTGAAAGGATGAACTATTTCCTAACCTCAGGGGTCAATGGTGATCTTCCTAACATGAAAGTTTTAAGGAACTGAAGATTCCAACAAGGACTGAGGAATCAGAAGAGATGATGGAGATCATAAAAGAGTAGAATTTAATCGATCTAAGGGATACTTCTATGTGATGTCAGCAAAAGAAAGGATAAAGCAGGGCCACATTCGCATTTAACTGACAAACCTCTGTAGACATCCATCATCTGTGTATCTATGTCTGAGTGCCTGGGTGTGTACCTCTGTCCCTAGATGCTCAGATAAAGCTCATAAAATCCTATCAACAGGGGCGTTAGGGGAACTGTTTGTCCTGTCTTTTCTTCGACCTTGGATTGTAATACAGAACTTCTAAAATCTGTGTATTTTTGCCTAGTATAACACAGTCCCTAAATCCTTGGAGTTCCCCTGTGATAAGTACTTCTCATATTTCATGTAGGCATCTTTGGAAAGCTGGAAGGGCTGAAGCTTCAGTTGATCAATAATGGTCAATTATTTGAACAATTCTATGCACATATTGAGGCCTCCCTAAAAAATACTCAAAAAGCAGGATTCAGAGAATTTCCAAATCACTGAGTACTTGGAGATACCTGGAGGATGGCACGCCTGGAGGGAGCACGCAAATTCTTTTCCTGCCACCCCATACCTTGCTCTATGTGTCCTTTCCATCTGGCTGTTCATCCATATATTCGTAATATTCTAAGTAATAAAAGGGTGAGCATAAATGAAGTGTTCTGAGTTTTATAAGCCATGAAGGAAAATGAATCTAATTCAAGGTGGAGATTTCATGGAAATCTCAGTTTTTACCTAGTTAACCAGAAGACTTGTAAAAAGTTACTGCTTGTGATTGGCAGATGAAATGAGGAACAGTCTTGTGGAATTTAGCCTTATGGCAAGCAATTTATACTGAAAACCAAGCAATATCATAACTACTCTTCTGAGTGTGAATAAAGTTGTAAAAATATATCCTAGATACCCTACTGTGTCTTCAGTTTCATATAATACAATTTCTCAAACATGAAATATTATGTCATAAACTACTTATCATATCATATATATATTTGGGGGGGTCCTGGGGATTGAACTCAGGGCCTTACGCTTGCTAGACAAGCACTCTACCACTTAGGCTAAATCCCCAATCCCATTATCATATTTATATTTGAAGACATATACAGATATAATAAATATGATGTACATATCTGCTACCTGAATACATGCACAATGTTATTTATGTAAAATGCCATTAACATTCTCCTATTTATGTTATATTAATTCTGCTCTTGGGAAAATATTTTACATTAGCAGCAAATGGATAGAGCATAAACTAGTGCCTCTCTTGTGTAGTGTCTATTGAATTTTTGCTAGATATTTAAAAATAACAGCAGTCAGCACAGAGAGTTTATAAGGTTTAATTATTATGTGGCATATAAATATATAGATTTAATTATAACAAATATATTGCCAATTTCACATACACAAAACTGTCACATACTGAAAGTCTTCTAGAACCTAATCATTTTTAAAACAATATGATTTAATTTTTAGAAAAGTAAGTGAAGATACATATTGGTTGAAAATATAAACGTATTTAACAGCAAATAATTTGAGTAGCACTATATGGGAAAATAAATTTAAAATGCAAAATATTTACCATCTATTTTGCCCTCATTATACTCAAAGGACTTTAGCTATAGAGAAACTAGTGTAATGACTTTTTTCTCCATTCAAGGTTGAATAGCCCTCATATGCATCGAGTGCCTACTATGTGCTGGGGAGTATTCTATGTAACTGGAATGTCTTATGGAATAGAAGACATAAAAACTGTTACTTTAGAGAAATTCCCAGTTGGAGGAACAAAGCAATGAAAAGTGAACATAATAAGTGAAGTTTATGTGTATCTGGACATTATAATGTAAAAATAAGTAGTGGATACAGGAGGGTAGTTCATGTGGGCTTGTGGCAGGGGGAGTTGCAACCTTAGAAAGGGCAACCATGTTTCAGGACCAGCTCATTGGAGGGTGAAACCTAAACAAAAATCAAAAGGACCTGTGGGAGTTACCTACTGGAAAAGCACTGCTTATAGAGGATTAGATTGAGCAAATATCTGACATGTTTGTAAATAAGCTAGAAAGCCAGAAATCATTCTAAGAATTGCATGGGAGAATAGGCAAGAGAAGTAGAACAGAATACACAGATTTTAGTTAGCCATCTCACAGACTTCTCTGAGACCAGTATGGGCATTATGAATTTTATTTGAAGTGAAGAAACAACTAGAAAATTTTGACCAGTGAATTGACATCAACTGACAGTTTTATAAATAAGTGTTTTTTAGTGATGTCAACTTTATTCCTCATAAAATTTATTTTGAGAATGTGGCTCACATGTCAAGATTTACTTAGGATGCTTGTGGCCAAACTGGATTACATAGGCCCATGAAGATGCAGATGAGATTCCTATTCTATTTTAGGAACTGGACTCCTGGATTAGAAAGCAAAATAAAAAAAAAAAATTAAAAAAAAAGAAGAATGTGGTAATAAAAAGGTAATCTTTCTAAACTCTGAATTAAATGTAAAATGGGTACAGAGCAGTCATTCAGGAGTGTTTTGAGAGCAGCCACTCCATGTGGCACAGAATATGATGAGTGAAAAGGAGATTTCCTTCCAGCAGGTTTGTTTTTGTCCTGGTCCACCATGCTGTGAGGTGACTTCCCCTGTAAAGAATGTGTAAGGTTTCCTAGTGGTTAGGATGAGTCATCATTCTGCTTTAGATGAGGGTTACCAGGACGTTTGGCCATGTACCTAAGCCTCAACTTCAAATCTGGTTTTAGTCAATAATGGTATGCAATCTATGTTAATCCCACTTCTCCTCTCTCAGTGGCTCGTAAATTGGGAGAGAGGTATTGTCTGTTAATCATGTAAATCCAAACAGAAGGAAAGCATGAGCAATAAAAATATCCAGCAAAAGGAGTCAGGTTGCCAGAAAGTGTCATGTGGGAGATAAAAAAGAGGTGATTTTCCTCTGGTAGGAAAATTCTCCAGATAATATTATTGCCAATTTATTATTTAGATGCATTTGTGTTCTACAGATTCAGCATTTAGGCTGAGCATTCATGCACAACACATTGAATTTCCCAAATATCAGAGTGGCTTTTGGGTTAATTGGTGGCAATTGTAACACCCGATATCCAGGTACATTGAGGTACACTTTATTAGAACTCGGAAGCAAAGTGTACACAAGGCAAAAGGAGAGATGCGAGTCAGCCCAGGGATCCCTATTGTACTGTTAAATGTGCAATGGAATTCGGGTGGCATGAGACATAAAGAAGCTGCTGTTAATATTGTGGATGCTTAAAAAAAACTTAACTCTTGAAACTCAAGAGATCATCAAAGAGTAATCAAGAAGATGTCATTTGAAATGAGTATAGAAGTTTGTCATTTGAGGCATATGGTGGAGCAAGTGCATTTGAGATGGAGAAAAAGAAAACTGACATCTACAAATGACATCACATCTATAAATGTGTTAACTTGATACATAGTAAAATCATAAATATGTCTTGAGGTTAATGCTTTGAAAAGAAATCGAAGGAAAAATATGCAGGAAAATAAATCAGAGCTATGTTGTGGAAGTAAAATGTCATTGCTAAAGTTTAATTCTTTAACATAATAGAGCATCAGAATTTATTTGTTTTAATTTGGGTTTATTGCAACTGGAATAATTTTTTGAAAACTACTGTAGAAGATACACCTATGTCCAATCAATATAAGAAAGGTTGGTCCTGCAACAAGGCTTAACAACTCATTATAGTTAAGTGCTTCTCAAGATTCAGTATGCAGAAGGATGGCACGAGAAATTCCCAAAATGCAGATCCTCAGGCCTTAGCTTCAGATACTCAGTCTCATTTGCTCTGGAATATGACACAGATGTCAGCGTTCGGTAAGCTTTGCATATACGTCTAATGTGGAAGTTCCAGTACATGTGAAGCAAAGCTGTAGTCGTCTACATAAGAAGTGATCGGACCTTGACCTTGGGCACAGTTATTGAAACAGAAGGAAGAACACAGACTAAAGAGACATCTTGAGTGTTCTATTATCAGCACTAAGAAACTCCAAAAATGTAAGAGTAGTTCTAACAGTTCAAGCCCTGTAGAAGAATTCTGATGTTCTTAATGCAATTCAAAATTTAAGAATGACATATTAGACGAGGAAGAGGTGTTTTTCAGGAAGACGACTTTCTCACAAACTGTACATATTTAAGGCTTGGATCTCAATCCAGTGACCTTTGGAGCTGGAACTGGGGCTTTGGGAAGGTGATTGGATCATGAAGGTGCTGAGCTTATCAGATCAGTCCATCTATGGTTTCATAATTGAATTTACTCTCCTGAGGTGGGGAAAACTGTAGTGGGGGGGCCCAGTTAGAGGAAGTAGGTCACTGAAGTATGCCCTGTGACAGTATATCTTTTCCTAAGCCTTTCCTCGCTTGCTTTGTGCCTCCTTTCTACCACAGCATGGGCCACTTTACTCTGTTATATACTCTTTGCCACATAGTGGTCTTACCGTGGGCCCAGAAGCAATGGAATCAAGTGACCACAGACAAAAACTTCTGAATCTGTGAGCCAAAATAAACTTTTCACCTTTTAAGTTGGTTTTCTTAGGCATTTTGTCACAGCAATGAAAAGCTGACTAACACATAGACTATGTGAAAATACGTTATCTTTACTGTGAGATCAACGAAAAGCTAGAGAGGGTTTTTAAAGAAACAAATTGGAGGATATTTCTAGAACAAGGTGCTGAGCACATGGCATAAGATGCTATTTTAATTTTAGAACAGCTATGAAATCCCGCTGTTGTTTCCTCAAGTAAACCTTATGAGTTGCATTAGTCATTGTCTGTCTTCTCACTTATCAATGCTGAATCCATGCTCCTTCATTGTGTTACTTTGGAAAAACTATTTCATTCATTGTTTGTTGAGTTTATTTTCATGTGAGAATAGCTCATAATGGTTTAAAAAAATAACAATATGTGGTCATACCTTCCAGAAATCCTAAATTCAAGTATTAATAACATTTTTAAACACTGTCAGGTGTTTTTACTATTTCTCCATAACTGGGAACCATTGACTGTCATTTAATGTTCAGTTTTCTCACTCTGACAATTGGCTGATGATATTAGTACCTAAACCCTGAAGTTGATATGGAATTAGATGGTGTTTGAAAACACTGAGGATAGACTGGTCATGTTGCTAAAACCATGTTAGTTGTTCTCATAGTCACCTATTATTAACTATGCCAATTACATGCAACCACACAAAGCACTTCTATTAAGCTAACCCATAAGGAAGTTTTCTTTTAGCTCCTGGCCTGTACTGTGGCTTAATAATGATTCATCAACTCATTGTAGAAGGACTCTGGTTTGATGCATGGCAAATTTTCCTTGCATTCTGAGAATACTACCATTTGTAATTGTGTTTTAGTGTTTAAAATTTTGTAGACACCCTAAAATTTCTTTGCACCAGTTTTTTTTTGTTTGTTTGTTTTTGAGTGATGTGATGCTCAAAAAATGTATTGTTCTTATTCTACTCTGAATGTCGAAATCAAAAGAAAGAAAACAAAATGGCACACACACAAAAAAAAAGAAATGACAGCAAAAACAAACTACTCATAAGGCTAGAGTATGGATGTGGTGACTGTATAGCCTTGACTGGCTTGGGAGCTGCCTGGAGGTTTAATAAAGCACTCTTGTGAGTGTGTCTAAGTGGGTCATAGAGGTATGACCTGTTTTATTGTATATGTTCTTGACCACTTCCTCTTGGTTCTGTCCCCCTGCTCTGACTCCCAGAACCATAAACTAAAGATCTTTGTTCCACCATACTCTTCTGTCGTTATGTTTCTGCCTCGAGGCCACCCAGCCATGGATTGAATTCCCAGAAATTGGGAGCCAAATTTAACCTCTCCTCTTCTAAATTGTGGGTGTCAGATGTTATGTCTCAAGAATGGGACAGCTGACTAATACAATGGACCTTTAAATACAAACGTAGATGAAATTTAGAGATGTTGATTACAGTGATATAGAGTAATATGCTACTTTAAAATGAAAAAGTTGTGCTTTACAGAAAAATTTTACATTTAAATTTTAAGTATCAAAACTACCTTTTCTATAGAAATCCTACATAGGAAATAGCATGTAAAACTATTGCTAAACATACTCCTTAGCCCCCATTCTTCAGTACATAGATGACATATAACTTTGAACCTGGTAGTCTGAGCATAGATTGTAGCAGGCTGATTTTCTTGCCTGACTTTGGTTCAGGTATTGATTCATAGTAAAATGGCTGTAATTCAGTCCTTTGGTTTTTCACTATAATTTGTCATCCTTCATGATTCATCATTTCCTATGCATTTGAGAATGATTTTTTTGTGTTGTTTTGTGTGCCCTCGAATGATCTTTCTTTAAGTCATATAGGTATGCATGATAATCTGTCTTAAGGGCCACGATTTTGTGTAGGTTGATCCTGTACTTATGGAGGGGCTTATAACAGAACTGCCATTTAAAAGAGCATCCTAGGCTCATGTTTATTTTACTATAAAGTTTTTTTTTTTTCTTTTTTTTTTTTGGTGCTGGGGATTGAACTCAGGTACAGTTTTTTTTTAAACAATGTTGACACATGTCCTCCCAAATAAGGAGTCATTAGCCTTATGACACAAATTACGGTGACCATAATGCTGACCAGAGCTCAGCTTTGATTCTTCATCAGTTTTGGTCACATCAACCCCTTAAATATGCTGAGCTACATTCCTTCCAGTACAATGCTTAGGCAGAAATATAACTATGCGATGATTTTGTCACAAAAGCAAAACTAAACCAAAAGTAAAACCATAAAATTGTAAAACAGAAATTCAACTTTGCTAATATTTAGGGAACCCAGTGATCAGTGCGCTATGTAGTTATCAAATATTTTATCTAATGTATCTTTGAGCGCACTAGCTTTATTTTATAAAATGAGGACTCAAAATTGAACATATAAATGGAAGATGAGCTAGAGAAAGCAGAAATCTTGGCAGAGGCGTTTTTCAATACATCAAGATATGAACACAACACTTGATTAACAATTATAGTAAAGTAGACAGTGTATTCAACTGTAATAGTTATTTTCCTTTCTGCCTAGAATGTAAAAGGCAATCCTGCAGTTTTTCCAGCAATGGTACCACAGGAGCAAGAAGATGGACTGTCTCTTCCTTCCAAAATCACCCCTTGTTCCAATGAGGAAAAATACTGAGTGTGATTAATATTTAATATTTATTGTTTCTATTAACAGCGTTCAGCTGAGTCCATTGTGAGCAACACAGTGTGGCTTCAGGAGCTCTTTGGAAGAGGCGATGTTCTTTTCTGACTACAAAATATTCAGTACACTTACCTGCATGTTTTTAAATGCAGGTTTATCTGAATCTACTTTGAACTAAATGGCTTAGTAAATTGAAGAGGAAAAAGGTTGTTTCCACTTTCTACTACACTGAAATGCTTCCATTAAATGGCTCCTAACTACACAAGTCAAAAAAACTGCCATATCCTAAAGAAAGACTACAAGCAAGGGGAGTACATCAGCATTCACAAAAACCTTTTAGTGCTAAGGTGTCAGTTTTATACAAGTCTGAGAATGACCAAGTGTCTGTGTGTCACAATAAGGAAACTAAAGACACTCAGATATGTTCAGCATGGCCAACTCATCTAGCAGGCCAATTCAGAACCCAAAACTTTGTCCTTTCAACCACAGAGAACTCGCCCAGCAGTCATTTCTGTAGTAACTTACTGGTACACTTAAGGCAGGAGCAACCTTATCTCGCTCTATCTCTCTGTATTTTTAAGTTTTTTTTTTTTTCAAATAATTTGGATTTGTGAACTTCACTGAGGAAATACTATGCATTTTGTCCTTTTCTGGTTAAACCTTTAAATCTTAGTAAGTTCACAAATTTTGAATATAAAACCTCTGTTGATCTCTTCTTTCTCATATATTTGAGAAAGACGACCATGGATGTTTTTGCTATCACTGGAATAATACTGTAGCCAGAGCAGTACCAGAAAGTTCCAAAATGTTAGAGTTAAAAAGATATCTTAGAGATGATTTGATCTGAAACTAAATTTACATCTCAAGAAATTGAAAGCTAAGCCTCGACCTTACTCACATGTAAATTTGAATATAAGCACAGAATTAATAAGAACCATAATCAAAACTCAGTTCTCTTAACACTTGTCTTGATGTATCAGTAACTTTTCTAGAGTCAATGGTTTGCAAGAAAGCAGATTTAATACAGGATATTTACAAGTTACAACATTCACAAACACACCAGCCAAATGTAGGAAGAGTGCAGAACATCTATCTATGCACTGGAGACCTGAGAGAGCCAATCAAGGGCTGGGAGCCCACAGCACTGTCCCATGTACATCCGTGTCTTCACGAAACAGCTGAAGAAATCTATACTGGAACCAGGACACGGTGCTGGCATTGGAGATGAAGACCAGAGATCCCCTGAAGCAAACAGCTGTCATCCTTGACAACAGCAAGGCCCTGAACTTCTGCTACGAGAATAGCAGAGCTCCCTTCTGGAGAACCAGCCGCAACAGAGTTTCTCCTGGGAAACAGCTGGCGCTTGCCTTCTGTTCTCCTTTACACCATGTTGGCAACAATCCTCAGGTGGATCCTCTACACCCAGAACCACACCAACTCAGTCCAGCTGGACATTCCTGCTCAAGTTGACCACAATCAGTCCACCACCTTTGGTGATTTCATTTATGAGGGTCTGAGTAGTCTTACAGTTGAAGAGTTATTTTACATTCTTTTTATATTCCTGTACAAGTTTAAAGATACCTGCTCAAATGAATTTGTAACATTCTCTAAAATTATAAACTAATTTTAACTCTTCCTGGTTTAGGAATTTAAGTGGGAGCACTGAGTGGGGCTTTGTGTGTTTGTGTGCTTTGTTATTAGAATAACTTGATTGTAATAGAAGCTTTGTTTTTACTAGGTAGAAATTTAAAGTGATTTGAATGTTATTCATTTAAACAATAATTAAAACTCAATAATTTAAACAATGAATAACATTCAATTGGTCAATCTCTGCATTCAATTGGTACATAATTATTGTCAATTATCAATAAGATTGTCATTAAAATACCCAAATATAAATAGAATACATTAAACTGTTTGGAAAAGAAGTTCTCTGCTACAAAAAAAAGGAAAATAAATGTAAAATTATCTCTGTAGCAAGTTATTCAGGGCTATGAGGAATAACTTCATTTTTATATTCAAACACATTCACCTAGCAATACTTTTGCCTGTTTAGTGGAGAATGCATTTTTATTCACTTTTTTCAACAGAACCAAAGTGCATTTGAGAAAACATTCTCACCATGCAAAATTGAAAATTGCTAATTCCTCACTTACATATATTTCTTAGAACACTGAATACTTTCGTTATTCCTTCCATGAGCAATAACTTTGTAAATTGAGCTGTTAAACTGATTCATGCTTAAACCAGCAAAAAAGGGCAGTACGTGGCTCTGAATCTTTCATAAACACTGCAGAAAAGATTTCAGTCTGTGCTTCCCCCTCACCCTTGCTATTCTGTGTCATAATGCATCATTACATACTGATGTTTGCTCTTGTGCAAGTCAGCAAAAAAAAGGATTACATAGCGTGTGTTGGCTCTTTTCCTTGAATTAACTGTGTCACTTTTGATTTGTTATGTTATTGAACTGCATTTCAGGACTTCTTAACATTGACAGCTGTGGCACAAATATACATAGTTCTCCCCAGAGGATTGCTATATTTTTATCTGAACTCTGAACACTTTAAACACTTGTACTCAGATAAAATCTTTTAAAATATGATATGAAATAATGTGCAAAGGGGAAAAAATTGATGATATATAATCTAAAGAGTGTGTTATGCAGTCATTTCCTCAAGAAAATTATGGGAGAAAGTGAAGTTATTTCATAGACTCAAAAGTAAAGCAAATTTTTAAAAATTTTGAGTCTGAAAATTATCTCAGATAGTATATACCATAATAATTCTTTAAATTTTCAATTTTATTCTCAAACACATAATACCACTGATCAGTCTACCCTTTGCCCAGAAAGTTTCACTGATGAAGAACTCAGGGATAGTCCTGTACATTAGCTATTTCCCATTTTCTCAAATATTCCACATGTAGCTTTATTTATTAATATAAAAAATTCCTTTTACAATAATAAATGAAGCAGTATTCACTTACAAACACGTTTGCTTAATACATGTAGGGTAGGTAGTTTAGTACTTTATTAGGCTCAATCTGTCAGGACAAACTCACTCCTATTTAAATAGGTTAACTTAATAAATATTATAGCTACAGTTCTTGTTTGGGCTCAGAAGGGAATAAGATATGTTTCTTGTCTTCATAGAGTTCTTGGCCTAGTGGGAAGACAAAAAATAAAATATAAAATTAACCAAAGACAACAATAGAGTGTACTGTATTAAGAAAATATGTAGATTTAATTCAAGGTCTACCAAATACTTTGAATGATCTGAAACAAGCACATATGTGTACGTGAGGATAATATATTTGAAGTAGAATAATACCTCAGTTCATGAAGGTTTCTGTTCATAAACAATTCAGTTTGTAAATGGAGGCGTTCAGCAAAATGTTGTTTCCATTTGTGAATCCCCCATCCAGTGATGAGCCCAACTGTGGCCATCTTTCCCACAGGAATATGAATGAGGCCATCTTTCCCAGAATCGTGGAATGAATTAAGTTTGTGAAGTGAGGAACCACTTTAACTCTTTAAATTCTGTTCTATACATAGACTGAAATGAAACTTTTAACTATATTATGGTTTGTGTCTAGATGTCCCCTCAAAGCCTCATATGGTAAGAGGTGGCTGGATCTAGAGTGTGTGATGCTGGGACTAAGGGTGTGTGATTACTAAATCAATCCACTGGTTGGTTTGGCACCGCCCTAATCCTGGCAGGCTGGATAAGATGAAAGACACAGGAAGAAGTTGTTTAGGCCCCTTGCTTACCCCTTTTTTTTTTTTTTTTTTTGCCTTGCTTGCCTCCCTTGCTTGCCTTGCTGCCTTCTGCCCATCTGCCATGCCATTCTACCTTGGAGCCAGCCTATTGTGGACTGAAACCTCTACAGACTGTGAGCTAAGTAAACCTTTCTTCCTCTAACTTTGAGTGTTGGGTATTTTGTCTCAGCACTGAGAAAAAAGTAACTAACACATGTATCAACTGGTAATATGAGAAAATAAGAGTAATGCTTGCATGCTACATATTAGGAAAAATACCTGCCATTTCTTGGGGCCAAATAATGAACTTTAGGAGAGATAATCAATAAAATTTAAATGGTAGAAAAGAAAAGTTTGTCTTCACAGGTCATGTGTAAAGAAGAAACAAGGTTTTTCATGAAAGTAGAGTTAATATTTAGATGGTAGCTATGGAAGTTCATAATCTATATTATCTTGAAATATTGTCATTTAAAGCTATGTTTATATCAATTCAGAATTTATGACCTAAAGATGAAATTTTATTTAATTTTATAACCATGCTACAGATTTTTTAAAAAGTGAAATACTGCATTTTTGAGATTAAAAAAGCAAATGGAGGGACTAGGAGTATAGTTCAGATGTAGAGCATGTGCTCAGCATGCAGGAAGTCCCAGGTATGAGCCCCAGCACTACAAAAGAAGAGGAAGAATGAGGAGCAGGTGGGGGAGGAGAAGGAGTAGAAGGGAAAGGAGGAGGAGGAGAAAAAGAAGAAGTAGAAGAAAATTATTCCTTAATTACTGATGCTTTTATTGTCTAGAAGTAAAAAAAATCACATAAATTTAGATGTGACATAGCCTCCACTATGCTTACAGAAGAAGCAGGAGAAGATAACCTCTTGAGTTCAAATCTAAGAAATAATTTCAAGGGTACATGGCAGATAAGATGGAGATAGAAGCCCCCTCCCTGCCTTCACTCTTGCTCTCTTTCTTTCTAACACGGTATGGTTTCTTTGTGAAAAGATGAAGGACGCCATTGTCTAATTGAAGATGTTATGGATAATCAATCATATAGAGAAGAAAAGAAGTGGTTTCTAAGCAATCTTCCAGTTTGCTGAAATTATTAGTGCAGGACTGTGATGTGGCCTTTCTGTCTCATTCTTGGAAGAGGTTTGCTGGTGGGAAATTAGAAGTGAAGATAAAACACAGAAATGTCAAATCATTTATAGCTCTAAAAGCTGAAATAATTTCACATTACACATCAAGGCGAAAGGAGGCAAGGAAATCGTTACAAATGGGCTCCCCCCCCTCAGCAGTATTCACGGCCCTAATGCATTTACAAGATGTTAAATCACACAGCTTTAAAAAACCCAGCTTGAAATGGGAAACAATTTTCTAATATATTTGAATCTATTTCCAGGTCTAATGTAGACACTCCCTAGAACCTTTGCATATCAATTCCACTATTAATGGAAGTTGACATGTCATCATTCAGGTTGGTTCGTTGCTCCATTGCTGACTGTGCCAGCTGCACAGGGGAAATAGGAAGAAAACCAATGATTTAGGAATATTTTTGCCTGACTAACCTTTTCAGTCCTTCCTGCAATTATGACTTTTTGCAAACACATGAATCCCTGATTAGAAACACCTTGCAACAATGCTAAATCTGCATAAAATATGAAGAAAACTATTTCAACATTTTAATAAAGCAATCATTGGTTCACAGTCTCTGTCATGTGGTAATAATAAATATATGGAAACAAAGGGATGAAGATTAGTTATATAGCTGATACTAAAGCAGTGCAAAGGTGCATGGTAAAAATCTACCAGGGTGGATTCATATACTTCGTTAGGCTTACTATGTCTGCACAGTCATTTGTATAGTGCCAGTGACCCTGACTAGCTAGTGCGATAATAACTAGTATATGGTTGTATGTCTCAAACAAATAAATAACTCATTCAATAGATTTTCCTAAGACTTCAAAAATAATTAGTACTTGTAGATTTATTTGTAAAACCTGATCAAAGTCACTCAGTACATATGCTGTGTTTTCCTGTGGTTGACTTGGTTATACTGGGAAGTGTTTGCTCTAGGAACCTCTTTCTTATGTGATTACAATTTATAATGGATCAACATGAGGGAAGGACCGATGAAGAAATAGGCATAGGGCTTGAAATACAATCAGAGGTGGAGAATCTACATTGGTGTTCTGACTAAAGGAGGATCCAGTAGCTGCTCAGCCCAAGCAGATCAAACCGAAGAACAGAGGCATGATGGATGCACACCCTTCCAAGGTCAAAGGCCTGCAAGCTCAGTGGGAAGTTGTCAGAACAAATCTGTGCTGGAAGGCTGAAGAAACCAGAGCCCGAGATGTACAAAAATGACAGCAACAAAGTATCCACCCACTCAATAAATCTCAAGCTCTTCAAAAACGTGAGGATTTCTGTCAATCCTTTCCCTTTCTCATTATATACGGAGTACAATTCTCTTGGTTGGGACCAGCCACTAGCAGGGTGGGTCTTACCCCTCATTTTGCTTGCATACATGCCAGTCATCTTCACAGAAACACACAGATGTACTAGGCGTTTCTTAATCCAGTCAGGTTGACGTGCCATAGTTAATGGTCCCATCTATGCTCTGCAGAAGGTCAGGCTGGGATGGAGCAATGTTGACAGCAAGAGGTGACCAGCCAGCCCTAACTGCCCTAATCCTCCTAGCGAAGGTCACAGACATTTGATTTAGTCCAGCCCGCTCACATTTCAGAACAATCTAGACCCAATTGCCATTTAATAGCAATAACACGAGCTACTTGAAGTAAAAAATTCTATCTGGGCACAGTCTACACAAAGACACATGGAAGATAAAACATATTGCTGTGTTTGTGATGGCCAAATTGCCTCCATTTTATCCTGGCTCTTCCTTGTTAGGTGGCCTCCATGGGAACCTGACCTTTTGCTGAACTGTTAGCTCTCTACAAGCCTCACATGAAGCCACTTCTGTGGGGCGGAACAACCTGCACCTGGTGTTGCCATGATAAATTGCTTTTCTTGAAAAATGTATTAACCAACAACTCTATAACAATCCCGTGATGCCGATGTAATTACAATTTCTGATAGCAATCCTGTGCTGCTGATGTAATTGCCCTCTGCCTGTAAAAACCCCGTTCTGTGTCACATCAGTTGCTGAGAGTTCTTTGATGCATGAGCCCCAGTCTTGACCACCAGCTAATAAAGCACTCAAATCGGCATCCGTTCTGTGCTTGGCAACTCTCCTTCTCAACTCTCCCAGATGAAGTGATCGCCGAGTAGCCACCAGGGTCAACTTGGGGTTCCCACTTCATTTTAAAATATCCAGATGTGGGATTGCTTATTAATGCAATATGAAATGACAAAGGGATGAACACTAGAGATCGCCTTTCTCCTTTTCCCTGGTTCCCCCACTGCTGTTCATTGAATAAATAGGAGCACAGCGGTTCCTAAGAGAATTGAAACAATCTATTCCATGTTTAAGTGATTGTTTAACTTTTAATAATTGTATTTCTGGTTTTACTTTTATGCCAGGGGGCCATATGGTGTATAAGATTTAAAAGCCTTGCTCAGACTGTAGTACTTAAGCAATAGACATTTAAAAAAAAGTGGCTTGAGTCACATTGCTTCCTTTTTATAAGAAAAAGATGTATTGTCAGAAAATATGTACTGGGCACCAAAATTTTGTTAGACGTTTATTTTGTACCATCACCTTTTATGTTATCAAATATCACCCCAGAAATGTGTCGATTTTGATTTTTGCTGTTCACATATCTTCACAGTTGGAGAATATTAGAGGAATGTGATTCTCCAAGACTTTCTCTAGAGCAGTTTGGTTTTTTAACAATTATTCAAAAGCTACTTAAATTTCACTGTTGATGAATTACTTCAGATTTCTTTGGTTCTACAGAGCAGAAAGGAGCATTAGAAATGTGTTCATTGCCTGAAATGTACACTGGTAGTGAAGCTTCTTGCATCCATGAAATAAGAATTTAATTTCCTTTTTAAATCAATTATCATGATTATTATTTTTGTTTGCAGATTAATTTTCCTGAGATTTAATATCTTTGTATACAAATTAACTATAAGCTCTACCTATGGGATTTTTTATTAATTTGTTTTAGTGCATTTGTTGTTTGCCTGTTTGGATTTTTGTTTGTTTTTGTTCAGGAGTTTGGTGCCTAGACAATACTCAGTGAAATTTATTACATTTTATGTTACAAATTCCACTATGCTTCTGCTCTTACACTTCACCAATGTTGTATTTTCCTGACTTTTCTTTTTTTTTTTTTTTACCATCTACAATTACGATTATGGTCTACTAATTGAATATAGTGTAATGCTATATCTGTTTCTACCTAAGTATGAATATTTGCTATACCCTAAATTTTCCTTGACTTTGACATCTTCAACCTTTCTCCATACAATGATAACTAAGAACAATTCAGCATTTTTTATGTATAGTGTATTGTCTTAAGATTTTTACTTTTAAGTTTTTAAATAACACTATTGATGTCAATAGACATACTAAAATTAGTATGTCCATTTAAATATGGGAATTTCAGGGAGCAAGTGAGTACCTTAATGAAAGCCAGAAAAATAGTGAGGAGTCTTTTGAACAAAGAACACTAAATTAGCCATAGAATATCTTCTTCCTGAAAGCAGAATTTAATAATGTTAAAGAAAGTAAGTTTGTATTTTGCTTATGGTACTTTTTCTTAGAATATTCTCCATAATTAACTCTCAGATTTTCTTGGACACTGACCAAGATTACAGATTCTGCGGTGCTAGCCAGGCAAGAATGAGAAGCTAGAGAATGAAGCACAGAAATTAAAATCATTAATAGGATTTGTCAGTGATTCTCAGTACAGCGGAGTTTGGGAGCCTTTGTTTGAAGTCTGTAATAAACATATTGCTGATTCAAACACTTTTCTTATATTTAATATTTATCTGTATCTATTATTTATAATTAAGCCCAGGGCTAAGGAAGGAGATGAAATAGCTGGTGTTATGGCTGGTATCTAAATGTCCCCACAAAGCCTCATGTGCTCATAGATGGGGCTTTTCGAATCTGGCTGGATCTAGGCTGCATGTTACTGGGATTAAAGAGGTGTAGTACTGAATTAGTCCACCAATTGGAATTAGCATAGTTCTAGGAGTGACTAAATGAATTTACTGAAGAAGCCCCACCCTGGGTGCAGGTGGCAACACCCAATAGATTTGTAGGCTGGATGGGATGGAAGGGAAGGGCAGGATTCCTGCTTGCTGCAGTTTGCTGCTTCCTGCCTGCCTTGCTGTGGACTGTTTCTCTTCTGCCACGTTCCTGTGCCATGCTGCCCTGCCTTGGAGCCAACTATGACCTAAAAACCTCTACAAACTGTAAGCTGAAGGAAATCTTTCCTATTTTAACGTGTAAGTGTTGGATATTTTGTCTCGGCAACAATAAATGTAAGTAGAACAGCTAAGGTTTGTTTTTGTGTTAACAACATGACCCTCTGTGATCTTCCTTGCTCCTGTTCCTTACCGTTCTAAATTTCTTTCTCTCCCACACTCACTGCAGTTTTCTATGATCATTGAAGTTCCAAGATGCATTTAAACCGATATATTAGCTTTGCTTAACAATTCAGTATTTCATATTTTTTTGTATTCGCAGAACTCTTATTGGGTAAACTGTGTACCCTTCTCCAAATCGGTATGTTGAAGCCCTAACATCAAATTCCTCAGAATGTACCTGTGTTTGGAGATAAACCTTTCAGCAAGATGATTAAGGTAAACTGAAGCCATATGGTGGGGGGCCTGATCAGATGGAACTGATGTCCTTAGTACAGGAGATTAAGATTTAGATGCCACATCTGAGGGAAATCCATGTGAAGATACTTTTACAAGGTGGCCATCTACAAGCTCAACATAGGCCAAGAGTCAAACTCACAAGGCATTCCTCTTCTATTTAGAGCCTCCAGAAGTGAAAGGCAACACTTGTGGAAGGCGCCCCCCTGTGGTGTTTCTCTGTGACAGCCCCAGCAGACTAATACATGAATCAGAGCAGCAGGCAAGTGAATAACCTTATTTCACCTTAATGCTTGAAAACAGAAAATGAAGAATAATATAATAGTTTGCAAAGAATAAATAAAAACATGAATTTGAAGTAAAATACACATTCATATGTGTTTAAAAGCAAAATTAAAATTCACTAATAGTGATATTTAAAACAATTTTATTTTCATTTGTATAAGGCCTACAAAAACTAAATTACATGTTAAAGAATTCGGGATATATAAAGAATTCATGAATATATATATATGAAAGATTGAAATTTTGATGATAACTGTATGCTAATTCATTTGTTAGTTTATTCTGTGTTTATTCCACATATATTTACTGGCTGCCATTCTCTTCTGAGCAATAGTCTCAAAATATGGGAGTAGCAGTAACAACACAGCTAAGATACCTGGCCTCATGGAAAATATTTATTAGTGAGGAAAATAGAAAATCTGTAAATAAGGTGATACTGACTGCCAAACTTGCTTTCATAGGTTACATTGGTACATAACTGAGCAATGCATTTTAAAAGCAAATTATTTAAATAATTGGAAAAAAAACCCATATATATACATTCTAATATTTTCACTGTTCAGCTAGATTCCAAGCACATATTTAAATATGGCAGTAATGTTCCTAAAATATGCATTAGCTTTATCAGTGGGGGTTTAATTAGTTTGTATATTTCATCTCACAAATTTAACTATGTCTGTTTGACAAACAAGCTTTACTATCAAAATATTGCACCGTCTGTAATTTACTATAATATCACCAACCTTATGCTATAAATCATTATATTTCCTGGGAAATAGGGTAATTTTAACTGTTCTATGTGCTACAGATATTTATGATTGTGAGGATGGGCAAAATGGAATAAGGAAAAAATATACATTTTTAAATTTGCATATCAGTTTTTGATCTAAATTCGTCTCAAAGTTTACTCTTGTTAAATCTGTGGAGAGTTGAGACAAAAACATTCCATCTGTCAAATTTAAAATATCCCATAAATATTTTGCTGCTTTTATAAGAAACGTAAGTGTTCTGCATTTTCTAAAAGTAAATCATTTTAGAGAGTAAGAGAATTGCATTACAAAGTCACATGAACATAATAAGTAGAATTAGCTTTGAAAAAAATAAGACCTATATAGTAAATTCTCATTTATTATATTAAATTTCAAATAGGTACCTAATCACATAAGTTGTTTTAAATTTACCTCTAAACTAATGTAAAAACATCAGTGGTATTCACATTTAAATAAAATATACATTTTATATTCCAATATATTGAAATTTTCAAAACATATTGCTTTTTTTTAATTTTTATTTTTACCAAGAACATGCATTGGTACATTGTATACATAATGATCATAATCAACATGGTTATTTTGTACCTGTACATGATACATCTTGGTTTTCCCCCCTCTTCCCCCTTCCCCTCCCCTTCCTTCCATTCACCCACCCCTCCCTATTTGCAACAAGTGTAGCTACACTTTACCATTTTTTCCCCTTTCATCTTACTTTTCTTTTAACTTTCTTCTTTATTCCCCTTTTCCCTATCTAGTTCTCTCTTTTGAATACTATCTCTCTCTCTTTTTTTTTTAAACAAAATATCTATTCTACCCCTTTGTCCTTATTTACACTTATGGTTTCTCATATCAGAGAAACAATTCGATGTGTACTAATGTTCAACATCATTGGTCATTCGAGGGATGTAGATCAAAACAACACTAAGATACCATCTTACTCCAGAAAGAATAGCTATTATCAAGAAATCAACCAATAACAAGTGCTGGTGGGGTTGCAGGGAAAAAGGAACCCTCCTCCACTGTTGGTGGGAATGTAGACTGGTCCAACCACTGTGGAAATCAGTGTGGAGATTCCTCAGACAACTTCAACTAGAGGTTCCATTTGACCTGGCTATTCCTCTGCTTGGTATCTTCCCAGAAGAATTAAAATCATCATATCACAGTGATATATGCACAACCATGTTCATA